>SJYO01034175.1:0-60000 GCA_006410555.1 Capra ibex
TAGTTTGTTCTGGACCCGTCGATGTGTCTACTGGGTCCGTTTATGTCTCTATGTAAGGTTGTGTAATGGAACCGGAAACTGAACTACACCTTCCTGTAGTACCAGTATAACTCAGTTTAAAATAGACTGTGGCTCGTACGATCCTAGAATTTCCTTCGGGCTTCCAGACGATACCCTGAAGTGTACGGTTCACTATTTACGGGTCATCCCGTTTGACACCAGGGGAGGAGTCTACGATTAATCTTAATATTACCGGGACCCGTGTAGACCCTTTCACTAGTAAAAGACTATACACATGTCCATCCTGACTTTCGTCGGGTCGTTTTTCATTAGTCGATACGGGCCCAGAGTCGTTATTGAGTCCTCGGGTCACTCTTTGGGTAACGGCTCCGGGCGGTTTGCGAATGGTTAGACCTGAACCTGAGAATACTCCTTGTCCAGTAAACTTTCCTGTTTAAGGACAGGGTTACACGTAGTCTGTAGTCCTAATTCGATGTTGTCGATGTCGTCGTCCTGGGACGACGGAGAAATCTACTCTACCAGGTTATGGAAAGCATTGTCTCTTGTCCTCTCCCTCCAGTTCCTGGTCCTTACCCTCTTTTCCTTTCTCTATTCCGTACGGGTCTGTGACCGGCGGGAGGTCCCTTCGGGATACAGTTTGGGGCTCCGGAACTTCCTGTTCCGTACTCCGTCTACGGATTAGACATCTGTCCGTCCTGTTGCCCGGTTTCTCACAGGTTTGACTTTGTTCAGAGGATTTTGCCGAACGATGTTTACGGTAGTCAACCCTGTGACCCGCCGTAACACGGGAGTGCTGGGTTCTCGGAGTTCCAGTTCGCGGTTCTGAAGGGAACGCTACCAAGTTGTTCTGGAACCGACTTCGTCGGCGAGGTCGATCGGGCGGACCGTGTCTCTTGGTAGTGCCCCGACCTCGGTTCCGACGTTGACGGACACCGTCCATCCAGGCTCTTAAAGAACCAACTGTGTCCCCGATGGAAGAGACAGGACTGGAGGATGAGACCTCGGAAGAGGAGGGTTTGAACATGATAAAACCCACGATGTCCTTTTTTTTTAATCTTTTTATAAGTGGACTCGTGAAGAGACAACGACCCCACCTGTTTATAAAAGGGTGGTCAAAGACCACCAGGGACTCACAGGATATGAGGGAATAACCCTTCTCTAGAAAGGGACGGAAACTTTAGAACGTCTATGACGTCAAGACTATCTTCTACGAAATTTTGAGAGAGAACTCCCGTTTGACTGATAAAAATGGTCGGTCGTTCACTTTGTTGAGGACTTACCCTCTTCGGTAAATGCCTACAAACTAGTTTCCTGGGAGTCTATACGTCATCAGAGGTTAAAACTCTGGTATCTCCGATTGGGAAACGGTGGTCGATGAAGTCGGGTTAATCGACTCGAGTATCGGGACTGAGTTCGAAATCTCGACCCTCTTCCTTTTTTTCATCAGTACATGTGACTGAGGTTCATAGGCAAGACCACGATGGATGTGAACGACGATAAACCTTTCTTTCTCCAGTGAACTGGTGGGCTCCCAGGGGTTAGTTTATACCACTAGCTTAGAAATCCGAGAACCTCCGTCAGATAGACGGGTGACTCCAGAGTCAGAGGGTGACGTTTCCTGTGGTCTTTCCTTCGTGTCTTCGAACCGTGTTCCCTTGGTTCTTCGACTGGTCCGTCGATTCTCTCGTTGTAATGTCTTGTTACCGGATTATCCACAACGATGGAATCAAAGTGTCTGATTAAACGGTCTTTGAGGGAGTATATGACTTCCACGCTGAGAATTTCGATTCTCACTCCCGAAAGTTCTAGTATACCCCACCAAGGTTTTCCTCCTTACGGAAAAAGACAGACCTTTGGAGGTCACCTTCAACCAATTGAGGAATGTACGGTAGTGAGTAAATCCCCTTTTCCGGGAGGTTTCTAATGATCTTTCCAGGAAGTCTCCTTGTCCGGAGGTTTACTTATATTCCGTTCACCAGAGGAGAACAGGGTGAACGGTCAATTTGTTACGGGTTCTTCGGACTTCTGGGGTCGACCGGGTTGGGTATGTTGTCACACCCTGGATAGGTCCTCTCCTGACCGCTACCTGAAGTAGGTCTACGGTCAAAGAGTTCCCATATTTATGGACAATCAGTACAATCTATGTAAGTGTCCTACCTAACTTCCGAAAGGGTGGGTCTGTCTCTTCCGACTTCTCCGCCATTTCGACGAGGTACTTTAGTAAGGCTCTAAACCAGACGGGTCCAGTAAAGTTTCACTGTTGCCCTGTAGTAAAGGAAGGTTCCAGTGGGTCCCCCAGAGATGTCGTGACCCGTAGTGAATGATAGAGGTAACACGGACCCCCGGAGTCAGAAGTCCTTTTCATCTTTCTGGGTTGGTTAAGAATTTTAGTCTCTATTTTTTCTATTGGGTCCTTTGGAGGAACCTTACCTTCCTCCGAAATGGTTATCGAGAGGAGGTGTGGGTATAACGGGGATTCCTTGTCCAACCAGAATCAGGAATATTCTACGATGTACCCTCTGGAAAACAAATACAGTTACTGAAGAAGGATCTAGGTCTCCGAGTCTGGGAGGTCAGAATATGGTACTGATGGTCCGTTAAGGTTGTCCTATATGTGAACACCCTACAGTTGGTCCTGGGTTTTCTAAGATTTCTCGGTAGTGAGATACGAGGTACCTAAGTTTAGGATTAGTTTTAGACCTTTCTACCCAGGGGTTTCCGAGTTGAGGTCGGGTGTACCTACCCGGGGATGGGACATTATGAAAGATGGGGGTGTCGTCAGTTCCATGGTCCTGCGTTGAGGACCTAAGTGATGAATACTCAGTTTGACACCTTCTTTTGTCTTATCCTGTGAATTAGGTGGACACTCGGGGACCCTCTAGAGTCTATGTATAAGTCCTGATGTTTACTCACGTTAAGGTTGCTTGTGGGGGTTTTAGACCAAAGACCCCTATTCTAAAGAGTACTATCTCGATTTCTCGGTCACGTCGAACCGTCCCCGACATGAATTTTATCTCTCCTCTATCTAGAAGACTAGGGACTTGTTCCTCCCTGAACTCGGTAGAACTTACTCTGTATAACAAAGACCCATTTATGGAGGTCGATTCAATTTCTTTCAGATGTTAAGTCAAGTCAAGTCAGTGAATCAGTACAGCCTGAGAAATGGTGGGGTACCTGACGTCGTGCGGTCCGGAAGGACAGGTAACGGTTGAGGACCTCGAATGAGTTTGAGTCCAGGTAGCTTAGTCACTACCGTAGGTTGACAGAGTAGGAGACAGTAGGGGAAGAGGACGGAAGTCAGAAAGGGTCGTAGTCCCAGAAAAGTTTACTCAGTCAAGAAGTGTAGTCCACCGGTTTCACAACCGTAAAGTCCGGAGTTCTATTTGTAAGATCTATGATATCATGGAGTTTCTTACTCGACCTCTCAAGACCCCCACCGATACTAGAGAGAAACCCCCTAGGAAGACCGTTGCCCTTTAAACCTCAACCGATTACGGGGTTATCAGGGACATAGTACTATAACTACAACGAATACTAACGAGGTACATAATAGTCAACAGATTGGACAAAACAGCCTCTTCCGTTACCGTGGGGTGAGGTCATGAGAACGGATCTTTTAGGGTACCTACCTCCTCGGCCCATCCGACGTCAGGTACCCCAGTGTTTCTCAACCTGTGCTGACTTCGCTTAATCGTCGTCGTCGTTGGATAAAACAGAGACGGGTCCAGTTGTTCGATGTTATACGTCACGGCCAAGTTCCTATATATTTTGATGTGGACTGGTGTCTTTTATAGTGAGTGGGAATCTACCTGTGGTGATATTCCTGAGACTCGGAACTCTGATCATTCTCCCCCTCCGGGTCACGGGGAACGACAGGGTCAAGTCGTCCTTCATGGGTCTCTCTGGAACCGTAGGGATAAGGGCTTCTTAAACGGGAGGGTAGAGAATTCCCCAATACAATCCATCAATCTTATCCTTTTTCCTCAGGTCCTACCACCACCGATTTTCTGTTTCTTCTCTTTTCGGGTGTTTTTATCTTGTTTCCTTCCAGGTTTCTGGTCTCACTCCTGGAGTCCATTGTGTTTGTCGGGAGGACCGATCGGGTTAAATGTATCCAGTCCGAGTCTCCCCTCCTCTGTTTACATGTATTCCTTCTTCGGATCTTCCTAACCCCCGAAGAGGAGAGAAGTTCAGAAAACCCAGCCGAGCGGCAGTGCGGAGATCCTACATAAAAGGAAAAGAAAGATCTATTTTAACTCGACATTATACCCCCACATTGTGACCAGGCAAACAGTGAAGTTCAAAAATAACACTGTCCTGTCTTGACTCCTTAAATGTTTGAGGGGGTTGTACAACTTGGTCAGTATAGAGATTTGACTTATAGTCTCCGTAAAACTTCGTCCACTTCCCGGTCCTTCAGTGGTTGCAGACCTTTTAAACCGTCTTCAAACAGTCCCATGTAAGTACTGACCGTCCGACTTAGAAAGTATTTCTCTTTAGGTACTTGTACCTGTTAAGACCTTAGGTCGTGGTCCTCGTTTTGAGGTTCGGGATCGTCCTATAATTTAATAAGGATTTATCGTATCTATGAAATCAATTATTTGATTAGGAGTCCATTTACGTAAACCTATAATGTAAGCGGGAAAGTCTTATCTTTTGAAATTCAAAGTATCGAAGTCTAACGAGAACGGGTATTGGACCGGGTAAACCACGAACATTATAGAGAAAAGTCTATCATTGGAAAACTAGATAATGACGTCTAAGTAAAATTATTTAAGTCAACCGACATCGTGTAAACCTTAAACATAATTGAGAAACTCTAATTGTAAATTTGTAGTAATTTACGTGACTTCGTCTTAATAAGAAAGAACTAAATCTCTCCTAGAATTTAAGAAATCGTACTTGTAAAAGACTTTTTATTCATATAATTAGTCCATCACGGAGGATTTTAAGTATCTGTACAGATACTTTTATATTGAAAGTCGATAGGAAAACCGTTTCTATCTTTTGTAAATAAATTTTTTATCTAATACCCTATACTTCCGTTTAAACATGAAATTATCCTTTGTTTGCCTTGTTTCGTCTCAGACCTAACTTTGTCTCGTCTAGCCGACAAGGGTTCGAAAACGTAAGACGTTAAGAGAGAATTCACCGTGGTAGGAACATGCGAGTGTATGTGTTTGTGTCTGTTGTACGGTGATTCAACCAGTAAGTAAATTGATCGAACAACATAATTCACAAAAGGTACACACCATTGACACATTCCGGACCCCTGTGACTCTCATTTGAACATTGTGTGTAATGACGTCCCCGAGTGTGGGAAGACTTCCTCTTCCATTATTAATGTCGTCACATTATCTACTATATTGTTTATATACCTATCCCGTCTCTTGTCGTCCCGAGTAGACGAATTACGGTGGTCTCCTGTGTAAGTACTCTACTTCTCTAAACGTATATAATTTGATTTCTCCCTCAACCTTCCCAACGGTTCCACCTCTTCCATGACGTCGACTTCCTTCTAAACACCTTCGACTTCCTGATCCTAAAATATCCCTTGATATTCTTCGATCCATGTTTATCTCGGTCCACACTTATGTATCCTTTTCTATCACATGTGTTCACATCTTCTCGATAAACCGTTGTGACAACCGTCGAACGATCCCCCAATATTAAGAAAGGACATATTCTAAAATTATAGGGACCAGAAACGGGTACAGTTATTCATTTGAGGTCAGTAATACTTTTCGGTTTTCACGAGAACGAAAACCGTCGGTCGGAGGTTCTGTCAGGGGTTGGTGAGTTTCAGAAGGATGAGTGTGGGAACATATCAGAGGAAGGTGTGACATGGTTTCAAACAGACACACTAGATGTGGTATTTCTTCTTCACTATTTAACGGGAAGACTCTACCCTGACCCTCATGTTCGTGCTCTGCCACCTCGTCTTCGTGCACGTGAGTAGAAGAGGACGCTCTTGAGGTTCTAATGTTGAACGGCGACTTGTTGGTAACTGTCCCCTTACAACCTAGGGTGGCTTTTTTCTGTGGGATGTATTTTCCCGTTTCCTCTTCGGGGTCGCTCTACCATCCTCCCCACTTTAGTGCAAATATTAGTTTGGGGTATGGGCGGTATCTGTGAACCTTCCGAGTTTGTTTTGGAACACGTGTGGTCCTTTGGGGTGTCTCTGACTCGGTCTGGACGAAAACTCACAGAGGACACCTCCATGCCCAGTCGTCACCTGACGACGCCCCCGTCCCCGAGACCCACGTCGTCTGGACCCATACCGTATTCGGGGGAACCTCCTCCATTTGTAATTGGGGTGGTACCTCGGCGGTCTTGAATGTGTCCTGACCCCTTTGTCTGAGAACCTCCCGTGTTTGTTTCGGAACACGAGTGGTCCTGGGTCCTCTTTCCTCGTCACTGGGGTGTTCTCTGACTAAGTCTGAACGGGTACTTACGGGTCCTCAAAGGGTGTCTCCACACGCAACCCCCGTGACTCCAACCGTCACGTACGACTGGAGGAATACTTTCTCCAGTGGCAATAGAAGTAATGGAGGTGTTATTAAACCGGAGTCCAGTTTGTTGTCCCTCCCTTGTGACGGGACGGGAAGTTATCTTTTAACCTAATTTCTAAATGACTGGTACCGGGACGAGTAGTCTTGTTCTGAGTCAAAGGGGGACAGAGATGGTAATCCTTCGAAGGTATCGGAGAATAGGAATAGGTAGTCTCCCTTCTGTCTTACTTTTGGCGTTAATGTCTTTTGATTAGTTTGACTAGTGTACCTGGTGTCGGTACAGGTTGAGTTACTTTGATACTCCGTACAACACATACCGGTGGGTTCTACCTGTCCAGTACCACCTCTCAAGACTGTTTACACCAGGTGACCTCTTCCTTTACCGTTTGGTGAAGTCATAAGAACGGAACTCTTGGGGTACTTGTCATACTTTTCCGATTTTCTGTCATGTGACTCTCTACTTGAACGGTCCACCCATCCCCGAGTTATACGATGACCTCTTGTCCCCTCTTTATTGAGGTCTTCTTACTTCCCTATCCTGGGTTTCGTTTTTGTTGTGGGTCAACAACTACACTGACCACTACCTTCATTTCAGGTTCCGATATTTCTTGTTATAACGTATCATTGGACCTTACAATCCAGGTACTTAGTTCTATTTAACCTTCACCAGTTTGTCCTCTATCGTTCTCACTTATAACTGTAAAATCCTTAGTCACTCAATTTTACCTGACCTTACCCACTTAAATTGAGTCTACTGGTAACATAGATGATGACACCCGTTGTTAGTGAATCTTCTTTACCTCATCGGGAGTATCAGTTGTTTTCTCAGACTTTACGTCATGAACCTACGTTAGAGTTTTGACTGTACTACTAGAGACAAACAAAGGTTCCGTTTGGTAAGTTATAGTGTCATTAGATTCCGATACAGGGCTCGTTTTTACGACTTCTTGGACTTCAACTTACTATGAGACTTCTGGACATTCTGGAAGATCTTCATTACGGGTTTTCTCTACAGGATAAGTAATATCCCCTGACCTTACGTTTTCATCATTCAGTTCCCTATGGACCTCATTATCCGTTTAAACCGGAAGTTCATGTCTTACTTCGTCCAGTTTCCGCTTGTCTCAAAACGGTTCTCTTACGTGACTAGTGTCGTTTGTGGGAGAAGATTGTTGTGTTCTCTTCTGAGATCTGTACCTGTAATGATCTGCCAGTTATGGTTTTAATCAAACTAATATAAAAAACGTCGGTTTCTACCTCTTCGAGATATGGTAGTCGTTTTTGTTCTGGTACTCGACTGAGTCCAGTATCGAGTCCAGTACCTGAGGAATAACGTTTTGAGTCTGAATGTAACTTCTTTCGTCCCTTTTTATAATCTGGTAAGTCCATACTGTATTTAGTTTAGGGAATATTAATATGTGACCGTCACTGTTTGTCTGAGTTCCCTAATCTAGACTATCTGTCTCACGGACTTCTTGATACCTGTCTCCAAACACTGTAACATGTCCTCCGTCAACAGTTCTGGTAGGGGTTCTGTTTCTTTGTATTTTTCCATTTTACCAACAGTCTTCTCCGGAATGTTTATAGACCCTTTCCTATCTTCACTTTTCGTTTCCTCTTTTCCTTTCTATATGGGTAAACTTACGTCTCAAGGTTTCTTATCGTTCCTCACTATTTTTTCGGAAGGAGTCAGTAGTCACGTTTCTTTATCTCCTTTTGTTATCTTACCTTTTCTGATCTCTAGAGAAGTTCTTTTAGTCTATGGTTCCCTTGTAAGGTACGTTTCTACCCGTGTTATTTTCTGTCTTTACCATGTCTGGATTATCTTCGTCTTCTCTAATTCTTCTCCACCGTTCTATATGTCTTCTTGATATGTTTTTTCTAGAAGTACTGGTTCTATTGGTGTTACCACACTAGTGAGTGGGTCTCGGTCTGTGGGACTTACCCTTCAGTTGACCCGAAATCCTTCATAGTGATACTTGTTTCAATCACCTCCACTACCTTAAGGTCAACTCGATAAAGTTTAGGACTTTCTACTACGACACTTTCACGACGTGAGTTATACGGTCGTGTAAACCTTTTGAGTCGTCACCGGTGTCCACTCACTTTCCACTCAAAAGTAAGGTTAGGGTTTTTTTCCGTTACGGTTTCTTACGAGTTTGATGACGTGTTAACGTGAGTAGAGTGTGCGATCGTTTCATTACCAGTTTTAAGAGGTTCGGTCCGAAGTCGTTATACACTTGACACTTTAAGGTCTACAAGTTCGACCTAAATCTTTTCGGTCTCCTTGGTCTGTAGTTTAACGGTTGTAGACAACCTAGTAACTTTTTCGTTCTCTCAAGGTCTTTTTGTAGATAAAGACGAAATAACTGATACGGTTTCGGAAACTGATAGACCTAGTGGTGTTGACACCTTTCAAGAATTTTTCAAGACCTTATGGTCTGGTGGAATGGACGGAGGACTCTCTAGACAGACGTCCAGTTCTTCGTTGTCAATCTTGACCTGCACCTTGTCGTCTGACCAAGGTTTAACTATTTCCTCATGCAGTTCCAACATATAACTGTAGGACGAATAAATTGAATATATGTCTCAAGTCAAGTCAGTGAGTCAACACAGACTGGGAAACGCTGGGGTACTTAGTGTCGTGTGGTCCGGAGGGACAGGTAGTGGTTGAGGGCCTCAAGTCGGTTTGAGTACACGTAGCTCAGCCACTACGGTAGGTTGGCAGAGTAGGAGACAGTAGGGGAAGAGGAGGATGGGGGTCAGGGAGGGTCGTAGTCCCAGAAAAACGTTAACACGTCATCAAACTCGTAAGAAACCGTAACGGAAAGAAACCCTAACCTCACTTTTGACTAGAAAAGGTCAGGACACCGGTGACGACTCAAAAGGTTTAAACGACCGTGTGACTCACGTCGTGAAGGTGTCGTAGTAGAAAGTCCTAAACTTTACCGAGTTGACCTTAAGATGGTGGAGGTGATTGAAACAATCATCACTAGGAAAGATTCCGGGTGAACTAAAGTGTAAGGACCTACGGACCGAGATCCACTCACTAGTGTGGTAGTACTAATAGAACCAGTACTTCTAGAAAAAAACATGTCAAGAAGACACATAGGAACGGTGGAGAAGAATTATAGAAGACGAAGACAATCCAGGTATGGTAAAGACAGGAAATAGCTCGGGTAGAAACGTACTTTACAAGGGAACCATAGAGAGTAAAAGAACTTCTCTAGAGATCAGAAAGGGTAAGACAAGAAAAGGAGATAAAGAAACGTAACTAACGACTCCTTCCGAAAGAACAGAGAGGAACGACAAGAAACCTTGAGACGTAAGTCTACGAATATAGAAAGGAAAAGAGGGAACGAAAAGTGAAGAGAAGAAAAGTGTCGATAAACATTCCGGAGGGGTCTGTCGGTTAAACGAAGAAACGTAAAAAAAAGGTACCCCTACCAGAGCTAGGGACAGAGGGTACGTTGCCGTGGTTGGAGACAGGTATCGAGTAGTCCGCGAGACAGATACTCCAGATCAGGGAATCTAGATAAAGAGTGAAGGTGAATTTCCTTAAACTAAATCCAGCATGGACTTACCAGTTCGCCAAAAGGGATGAAAGAAGTTAAATTCAGACTTAAAACGTCATACCTCAAGTACTAGACTCGGTGTCAGTCGAGAGCCAGAACCAAAACGACTAACATATCTCGAAGAGGTAGAAACTGACGTTTCTTATATTAGTTAGACTAAAACCACAACTGGTAGACCACTACAGGTACACATCTCAGAAGAGAACACAACAACCTTCTCCGGTTTAAACGGACAATGGGGTCCACAAAGAACTGAAGGATGAAAACGTAAGGTCAGGGGATATTACTTTTCCTGGAGAAAAAGTGAACAATCAAGATTTTCCAGAATATCCAGAAGTATCTTGGTAAGTTGAAGTCGAAGAAGTCGGAATGACCAACCCCGTATCCGAACCTAATGGCTCTATAACTTGTCAAACGGAACCTCTACTTGTCTCTAGTAAGACAGCTAAAACTCTAACGTAGGTTCATGACGTAAAGCCTGAGAAGACAACTGGTACTACCGATAAGGTAAAGGAGATTCCCTAAGGACGGGTGTCATCATCTATATTACCAGTAGACTCAATTTAAGTGGGTAAGGTCACGTAAAATCAAGTGACTAAGGATCTTACAGCTACAAGTGAGAACGGTAGAGAACAAACTGATGAAGGTTAAATAGAACTAAGTACCTGGACTGTAAGGTCCAAGGATACGTTATAACGAGAAATGTCGTAACCTGGAACACAGACAGTGGTCAGTGTAAGTTTTGACCCATAACAAAAACGAAACCGAGGTAGGGAAGTAAGAAGACCTCAATAAAAAGGTGACTAGAGGTCATCGTATAACCCGTGGATGACTGGACCCCTCAAGGAGAAAGTCACAGGATAGAAAAACGGAAAAGTATGATAATTACCCCAAGAGTTCCGTTCTTATGACTCCACCAAACGGTAAGGGAAGAGGTCACCTGGTGTAAGTCTGGAGAGGTGGTACTGGTCAGGCAGAACCCACCGGGGTGTACCGTACCGAATCAAAGTAACTAAATCTGTTTCGACACCAGGATCACACTAATCTAACCGATGAAAAGGCACTAATCCCAAAGTCACCCAGACGGGAGAGCGTTGTGGATGGTAGAATGAACCCAAAGGGAATGGAACCTACACCCCATAGAGAAGTGCCGACGAGGTCGTTTTCGTGTGGACGACGAGGAATGGAACCTACTCCCCATAGAGGAGTGCCAGCGGGGAGGACTGGAACTTGTACCTCATCGAGGAGTACCGGGAGGACGTGGGTACGTCGGTGGCGAGGAACCTGCACCTCAACGAGAAGAACCGGGGGCGGGGGACTGGAGTCTATGATACCTGACATCGGACGGTCCTTAAGAGGTACCTTAAGAGGTCCGTTCTTATGACCTCACCCAACTGTAAGGGAAGAGGTCCCCTAGAAGGGTTTAGTCGTTAGGTTGGGTGTAGAGGACATAACGTCCGTATAAGAAATGACAGACTCGATGGTCGAGCACCTTATATATGTCTCATGTAGTACTCTTTACGACCCGACCTACTTCGTCTTCGACCTTAGTACTAAAGACCCTCTTTATAGTTATTGGACTCTACGGCTACTGTGGTGGGAATACCGTCTTTCGTTCCTTCTTGATTTCTCGGAGAACTACTTTCACTTTCTTCTCTCACTTTTTCGACCGAATTTTAGTCGTAAGTCTTTTGATACTAGTACCGTAGGCCAGGGTAGTGAATACCGTCTATCTACCCCTTTGTCACCTTTGTCACTCTCTAAAATAAAACCCCCCGAGATTTTAGTGATGTCTACAACTGATGTCGGCACTTGAATTTTCTACGAACGAGGAACCTTCGTTTCAATACTGGTTGGATCTGTCGTATAATTTTTCGTCTCTGTAATGAAACAGTTGTTTCTAGGTACAACAGTTTAGATACCAAAAAGGTCATCAGTACATACCTATACTCTCAACCTGGTATTTCTTTCGACTTACGACTTCTTAAGTACGAAAACTTGACACCACAGTGTCTTCTGAAAACGCTCAGGAACCTAGGTTTGTCAGGTAGGATATCCTTTAGTCAGGTCTTATAAATAATCTTCCTATTACGACTTCGACTTTGAGGTTATAAAACCGGTAGACTACACTTCTTGACTGAGGAACATTCTGGGACTACGACCCTTTCTAACTTCCACCCTCCTCTTCCCCTGATGTCTCCTGCTCTACCAACCTACCGTAGTGACTGGGTTACCTGTACTCAAACTCATTCGAGGTCCTCAACCACTACCTGTCCCTTCAGACCACACGACGTCAGGTACCCCAACGTTTCTCAGCCTGTACTAACCCGTTAACTTGACTTGACTTGACTACCCTGACCCAATATATTTTCTAACACCCCAGACAGAACGAGAGAGAGAGAGAGAGGGTGAGTGTGTATCGTGTAGTGAGTTAGTTAGGTAGTGAGTCAGTGAATAGAACCAGCCCCCCTCCAGTCAACAGTACAGAAGACTTGTCGGGGTACTTGACTTCGAAGGATCGTCGTCGATACGATCACTTGTACTTCGACTAGGAGGACGGGTAACTCTACTAGAATCAAGACTGGTTCTCTGGCGGACCGATGGTGAAGTAAACTCGGTCTTGGTGGGTCGATTGATTGAGTAGGACTAAGGACTAGGTGTCTGCGAGTGTTCTCTCTTATTTGCAGACAACAAAATTCGACGAGTCAATCCCTTATTAAATAATTTGTCGTTATCTATTATTATATGATGAGTAAAGGTTTACTGAGATTCCCCTCGTCTTATCTAGGGTTCACTTTTGCGGTCTAGTTACGATTATCGAAGTCTGAGGAGTGATATCCACCACCCTTCGGTAACTGTTAAGATCCGTTCCCTCACTACTTTAACTAAGTACAAAATCCTACTAATGAAAACGGAATCAGTATCCCAAAAGGTAAGGTAAAATCCCAGGAAGGAGGTGATAACGAAAAAGTAGATGGAGACTTCTTGGATTGTCATATATTGTGAACGACACAATAAAAGGACTGATATGATACTCGATGAGTCCCTGTCTTTGTCTAGATAATCATGGAGAATCAGTAAATATTTATTAAGAACCACGAGGATCTTGAGACGACTCGTAATCATCCCTCTCCTAAGTCATTTGTGAACACTTAGTTAACTCACTATCCTCCACCACCTCGGACGTCTTTCCGATCGTTCAATGATCTAAACGAGCGACTTCCTTACTAACTCCTTACCGGAAATCTCTACAGTTTCCTCTTCTTTCCTCTTTAGTCAGTAACGTGTGTGTTTTGTGTGTGTGACTATCGATCGAAACGTCCACGTTAGTGGAAAATTTTTCGAATTTGGAAACATGACGGAGAACCACAACAGTGTCGTCTCTAGTTTCCTTCTATTAAGACCATCGACCTTATCAGACCGTCTTGGGTCGCTAGAATGAACATCAAGCATCTATATTTTGTTACGATGGTTTTTCACTACTTTTCATTTTTGTCGTTGTTGTCAACAGAATGAGAAAGTTTCGAATACTCAACCAAATATGATCCGATTATTTTGAAAGTTACCCTTCTTCGTCATATTACAATATTTCTTTATTTGGGACGTAGTATAGGTGTATTTATATGTCTATATTTCTCTGTTTAAAATATAAGTGTGGTTCAATATCCTCATAGACCTAATTCGTTTTTTCGTTCACATTAGTTCATTGTTCTCTTCAGGTGACTTTAGGAACGATATGTGCTTTATAGAAGTAACCTCTAAGACTTGTGTGGGATCTTGAGATTTATAAGTCAACAAATGAAAAAATTTTCCATCCCTAAACTTAGTTGTCCATTGCGTATGCTCATAGTGTTCTTAGTCGATTTGACAAGAGTAAGTCTTACTACCGACCCTTTTTACAGGTTTATGAAATTTTGACAGAGTATGTATATTTACTCTATAGGTAAAAATACTAGATGATTTTCATTAAAGGAACAAAAGTATAAAAGAAGGTAAAATTTTGTCATGAAGTAGACTTTATGAACACAACAGAAATTTTGGAGTTTCACTAATGGGTGAAGGAACAATACATTCTCGTTGAGAACAAAACCTGAACAAAGTAAGAGACCAAATTGAAACATAGAAGGTTTATGTGTGTGTGTGTGTGTACGTGTGTGTTTGACCCTGAGACTTCATTAGAATCCGTTAGTTGATGTAAAATGTTTTTAAAAATAATATTTCCTATAAAGAAAAGGAAAAGTAGTAAACAAGGGACTATTACTCTAGTAAAGAATATATCAAAATAATAATTATGTTTTTAACTCATTGTTCGTCACCAAAATTCTGATATTTTATCTTTGTTATGAAAGATTCCTTAATAGAGACTTCTTAATTTTACTAGAAAGTTCCTAAACCCCCTAGACTAATTTTATAATTAGTAAAAATCAGTGTCGGGGTAACTACTCTAAAAGGGGGGGAGTTGATATTTAACAATATGTCTCTTTTTGTTTGTGTTTGTTTTGGGGGTTCTTGAACTCTTTTTACTAATCTTCATAAACGGATCCAACAAGGAAAAGTCAAAAGAAGTTTATTTTCGTTGATATAAAAATAATTGAAAATGATTGATTTTTATGTAAAATTCTACAAAATAAAAAATGAAATTTTTTGGAAATTAAAACACAATCCCAATCGGCTAATTGTTTGTTGTAACACTATCAAAGTCCACTGGTCACTTCCCTGAGTCTGTATGTATATGTACATAGGTAAGAGGGGGTTTGAGGGGAGAGTAGGTCCGACGGGGTGTATTGTAACTTGTCTCAAGGTACACGATATGTCATCTGGAAAAAACCAATAAATTTTACCTATTACACCGTGATCACCATTTCTTGGACGAACGGTTGCGTCCTTTGCATTCTTTACCACCAAACCCAACCTTTCTAGGGAACCTCCTCCTGTTCCGTTGGGTGAACCCAAAAGAACGGACTTCCTTCTTAGGGGTACCTGTCTCCTCAGACCGTTCGATATCAGGTACCCCAGCGTTTCTCAACCTGTGCTTACTTCGTTGAATCGTGAGTGCGTTGAATATTCCTGACAGAAATTTTTTATTTTTAATTCGACCAGCTACTTAGGGTATGGAATATAAACCAACGATCCTACTTTAACATATCGAAAAGGGTAGGTGGCTTTATAAACAAAATTTTGTTAAGAAAGTAGACGGAAAGGGAGGAACTGAAATGACCAATGACACACTCGTTCTTTCTTCTTTCAAAGTTTTGTCCTCAGATATTAATGTAATGATAATCGATAAAGTGAAGTCTTCAAAATTTTTAGAAATGACTCGATACTTTTGATCGTATAAAAGGTCTTAAAGAAATGATTTAGTCTTAATTAGACGTCACAAAGACGTCCGAGTTTTAAGTCGTGTCAGACATTGACGACGTCTTTATTAAATACGTTTACGAAGGTACGGTTCAAAAGTATTATAGGTCCTTTAAACTATATACTCTTGTAAGAATGAAAACAGCCATCATTTTTAGAATCATCAAGGTTATGTGTTTCCATCTGTAAATTGAGATTTGTTTTAATACACTTTTAAGACTTCGGTCGTCTTTTGTACTAGTGCCATCAGATGTGAATAAAAATTTGATACATAAAAAAGTAAGGAAAATGAGAGAGACAATCGTTTCCGGACCTATCGGTTCCGATACTAAAAAGGTTATCAGTACATACTAATACTCTCAACTTGGTATTCCTTCCGACTCATGTCTTCTTAACTACGAAAGCTTGAGACCACGTCCTCCTGAGCTCTCAGGGAACCTGTCGTTCTAATTTGGTCTGTTAGGATTTCCTTTAGTTAGACTTATAAGTAACCTCCCTGACTACGACTTCGAGGTTATGAAACAGGAGGATTACACGTCTCGAGTGAGTAACCTTTTCTGGGACTACGACCCTTTCTCACTTCCGTTTTCCTCTGTCCCCTCCGTCTTTTACTCTACCAATCTATCTTAGTGACTGAGTCACCTGTACCCGACCTTGTTTGTGGTTCTCTATAACCTCCCGTCCCTTCGGACCATACGATGTCAGGTACCCCAAGGTTTCTCAGCCTGTTCTGAATCACTGACTTGTTCTTGAGACGTTTTTTCAAATCGGACATAATTCTTACTGACTAGTCTCCGACTTCAATATTAGGATCCCTTTTCAACATCCTAAGGACATAGAAAAAGGAGAAAATTAAGATTAAGATGAGAGGGAAGGATTGAAAGTCGTAGAAAAAGAAGTCAAGTCAAGTCAAGTCAACGAGTCAGCACAGGTTGAGAAACGCTGGGGTACTTAGCGTCGTGCGGTCCGGAGGGACAGGTAGTGGTTGAGGGCCTCAAGTGAGTCTGAGTGCAGGTAACTCAGTCACTACGGTAGGTCGGTAGAGTAGGAGACAACAGGGGAAGAGGAGGACGGGGGTTAGGGAGGGTCGTAGTCTCAGAAAAGGTTACTCAGTTGAGAAGCGTACTCCACCGGTTTCATGACCTCAAAGTCGAAGTCGTAGTAAAGAAGGTTTCTTTAGGGTCCCGACTAGAGGAAGTCTTACCTGACCAACCTAGAGGAACGTCAGGTTCCCTGAGAGTTCTCGCAAGAGGTTGTGGTGTCAAGTTTTCGTAGTTAAAAGGTCGTGAGTCGGAAGAAATGTCAAGTTGAGAGTGTAGGTATGTACGTCATCATAAGGTTGAGGTTAAAGGAAGGAAAGAGAGTAAAAAAAGAGCTCGTCAGAAAGTGTGAAAAAACTAAGAGATGCGTGAAAGGAACGTACGGAGAAGTAGTATACTTTCAAAGTCTATTAGAACTAGATGATTAGAAACGAGTTCCACAAATTATACAGTAGAACTTATCGTATAATTTGTATGGTAAATAACGGTATGTTACTTTATTTATAACATGAATAATGTTTTTCGATCTTAAAATCTCCCGCACTTTTGATTTGTCTGACGTTGGTGCAACGGGGGTTTAATCAATTTTTATATTAAAACGAAAAAAAACTTCTTCATATCTTACATGTACATACGAAGTTAATTTTATTAAAGAACGTTTTTAAAGACTGATTTTAAAATTCCCACAATCACTTCAACCTCTAAACTCCCTAACTAAAAAACCTGACCCACAACCAAACGATTACGGATCCACGATACGTCAAATATGTATAAATTTAGAACATTGTTAGGACACTCTATTCCTAATAGTCGGAGTTTATTACAAACCACAATTTCCACTTTACCAGATTGGAGTCCGTCTGGACGTGTGACGAAAGATCGAAGGAGCCTCTTCCGTTACCGTGGGGTGAGGTCATGAGAACGGACCTTTTAGGGTACCTACCTCCTCGGACCATCCGACATCAGGTACTTCAGTGACTCATCCTGTGCTGACTTCCTGAAGTGAAAGTGAAAAGTGAAAGTACGTAACCTCTTCCTTTACCGTTGGGTGAGGTCACAAGAACGGACCTCTTAGGGTCCCCACCCCCGCAGACCGAGTTCAAAGATCAAAATGACGAGTGAGGTAAAGAGTAGACGTCATGAGGAGGACACCTGACTGGAAGTGAATCCGAGAAGGGAAAAGAACTTTACTTTGACCATTAGTATTAGATAAAATTTTTTATGAATTTGGTTCTGTCGTGTTACGTCCCAGGTCTTTTTTTTTTTGTTTGTTGTTTGTCAAATTGGGTCGTCACACCCCCAGATTGAACAGAATGTGTTAGAAAATTAGTCGGGAAAACAAAAATTCAGGAATTTGAAGTAGGACTTGAAAGTCTCCTAGCGTCCCGGAGGATTTCGACTTTGTAAAGTCCAAAGACTATTCCTTTAGGTAAAAGAGGAAAGTCGAAGGGGGACGGTGGGAGGACGGGGGAATTCAGTATGTGGTACTTAAATGAAAGAAAGGTAACAGAGTAAACCGAACGACAGGAGAGTGCAAAAGAAGTAAGAATATCTAAAAAATGGTGGTGGTAGTGTCAGTGGTGGTGTTGGTAGTGGTGACAGGAAAGAAAAAAATCTTTATTTTCCTTCTACTACTTCTCCTTACCTACACCCATCGGTGGAACAATATAAAACGGCCTTCAGATTTTAGAAAGAAGAAAACTTACTAATCGGACCACACTTTTAGTACCTGAAACCTCAGTCTAAGGGGTGGAAAAGGTTCAACCCCGTGTCTCTCTTTTACACAAACACAACACACGACCCCATTCGCCGTCGTGATTGTACTGTCCAGTCACGTGGGACTTAATGTCCTCACGGTTCCAGAGGTAGTGTGACGGAGTTCCACCAGTTGCACCCCTAATGTCGGAGACGAAGAATCATGACCAACCCTTTACGTCCTCGATTGCATAGACTTTCACGGTCGTGTTACAACCGTGTGTCATCCTCGGTCGTCTCTCGACGGACGAAGGAAATATGGGGGGTTCAGTCAGAGTTGAGTGTGTTGCGTCCCCGATTGTGTAAACAATGAGTCTACTGATTCTACCTGTAATTGTGGTGTCTCCTACTAGACCCCAGTCTCGTAGGACGTCTGGTCTGTCGCCGTAGTGAGTCGACCCGTCTCGTCTCCTCCTCCGGTCCTCCAATAGACCGAAGGACTGAGACGTGACTTCACGGAAACGAAAACCTTTAGTGACCGACACTCCGGAATCCTTCTCAACCGACGTCCACAATTCCTTTCAGATCACAGAGCAAAAAATCTACTTTCCTTTCTCGACTTCACTAATTTCTATACAAGAAACAAAATAATATAAATAGAGACAAGACAAATTGGAAGTAAAAGTATAATAAGAAGAGGACGTGTGTGTTTTTTAGACAAATGTCGAAGAGTTCAAATGTTAGAAGGATCCCAGCCCCGTAAGAAATAAACGATGGAGCCTAAACCCGTATGTGTACAAATGTCAATTTTTACGTTTACGACAGTGTGGTTTGTCGTACACCGTGTTATGTTCCGTTTGCTCTGTCTGAGACTTAAAGTGATTACCCACTTTTTTTTTTTTTTTGTTTTGGTTCTTTTGGGTTTGGGGTTTGGTTTGGCTTATCACTCCTCAAATTTCTTGCAATTCGGGTGGTCTGTCATTGAATGTGGCGGACGGAAAGAAAAATTTCAAAGGAGTCGAAGGAGAAAGAACTAAGTAAAGTAGAACTGAAACGAGAAGGAAAACTGAATTTAAAAACAAAACAAAAACAAAAACTGAATAGTTTTTTTTGGGGTTGTTGTTGTTGTTGTTTTTTGCCCGGTTTCTTTGAGGTTTCTCCGTTTGCCCTTCTCTCTCTTTCGTTGTCCAGCAGGACGAAAGACGGCTCGAGCGCACCCCTCAGGCTAGGCTTCCAGGGTAGGGTTCCACCACCACCACCCCCCCGTGGAAGGGACGCCGGACAGTCAGTGGGGGTGGTCCGAGAAGGGTTAAGCCAACCCGTTGGAGGGAGAGGAGGAGGAGAGAGTCGACAATCCTTTAGGACCTCGGCGGGAGCGGGGCCTCGGTGAACAAAAGATTCACCGGCCCCTACCTCGAAACAAAAGTTTTCTTCATTTATTTTTGTGGGACGCTGAAGTCCCCGGGGTCCCGGCGTCTCGAGCCGAGCCGGCTGCCGAGGACGGCGGGCCCCACTCCGCCGAGGACGGCGCCCAAGAGCCTCTGGCTGGGGCTCGTCGACGTGTGCTGAACAAACGACCTTTTGCGCCCCGGCCCGGCCGCCAGGCGCGGAATCCCCGAGACGACGCAGCCCCGCCCCCGCGGGGAGGGCCGCCCCGGCGCCCCGACGCCTGCGAGGCCCGAAGAGAGGCGCTGCGCCCCTGGGGGTGGTCAGGGGCGGAGGCGCGGGGGAGAGGTCGAAGGGGGGCGGCGAGGTCCAGCCAAAAAGGGCCGCTGAGACCACCACGGAAGGTTTCAGGGTCCCGGGGCCCGTGTGGAGCCCCAAAAGAGGGCGGAGGGCGGACGAGAGGAACCCCGGGGTCCTTCAGCGCTCGCGGGGTGCCCACCACGCGCCGCCTCGGACGTTCCTCGACCCCTCCTTCCCCGCTGGGGCGGCCGTCGCTACTTCGGCAGAACCGACGTCACAGCGTTTCAGTGGCCGCGTCCCCCGGAGCCGCCCAGGGACGGGCGCAGGAGAGGGCGCGCGCCTCGGCCGGGCCGGGCGGCCCGCATGCACCGGGGGCCGGGCGCCCCGCGAGAGCCCCCGGCCCCGACGTCCCGCGACAGGAGCCCGCCGCGGCTCATGTTCTGGGTGAAGCGCCGGAGCCACTGGCTGGGGCTCTCCAAGACCCCGTTTCGGCGCCTCGTCTAGTCGACCATGTTCGGGACCTGGTTCTGCGACCTCTTGTCTGTAAGCGGAAGGTGGTCAACCACTCACTAAAACGCGGGTGGGGGTAGAGAAAACCCGCAGGTCCGAGCTGCAGGAGACGTAGCCTTGGACCTCAAGAAAACCCTTTTCTCCTACTCTGACCTCCACACTAGTGTGGAAAATTTAGGCACAAATTAAAATTGAAATATTCAGTTCGAGAGAACGAAACAGAACTCCCTAAGCCAATGGATCCCACTCTTGGGACCAAGGACATCTGGTCTTTAAATGGACATACCGGTCCGAGACGAATCAACTCGTTCTCGGTCGGGGGGTCTCTGGGTGTCAGACCTTTCCCTTCATTGGTGCCTTTGTCCACGTTCGTCTCACTACTTGATTCCCAAAGATTCATAAGAGTGTGACACCCCTCCTCCTCTCAACCACTTTCTGAAGTCAGTCTAGTGTGGCTTCATGTCTAACCTTTTTACCTATACAGGAGAGTCTCAACTGTTCCGGGGTCAAGAATTTCAGGTCCTCCACCTTGTGTCCAACTTTAAACTGACAACTACACCGACCCTTATCAACACAACCACCCTTTCCCCTGACCACTCAGTCCCCAACCAAACCCCTTCCTAAATACGTAGTGTCGGTTCATCGACCCTAGCCCAGGTGTCGGGATAGGACACATACTTCGACGTCACAAAAGGTCTCTCTTATCCATCATATGGATGGATCTTCCACGATCTTTAGCACCATCCTTATTTCCACCAAAAAAAAAAAAAAGCAAATCTCAATGCTAACATTCATCAATATTTGTAACAAAAACACAATGTTGTTTGTTTTCTATGTGAACAGCTTATTTACGGTTTGAACAGTCTAAGAACTCCCACTTAGTGTGTCCTCCTGAGTTCTCAACGCCGACGAGAAACCCGGGACACGGATCGGGAATTCTCACACCAACGAAAGGAGTCGGTCGGGACTCCCTCTCTACAAAAGAGATTTTTTCAGACGTTTTGTGACGTCACCCCAAAGGGTGGTGGTAAAGGTTCAGGGGTCGTCACTCTACCCTCTTACTGTACGGTCCAAACATAAACTACTCATAGAAGAACAACCCTCATCCTCAGGCCTTCCCTCTTACCGGAGAGTTGGTCTCTGAAGAGACAGTGGTGGTGCGAGACGGGGAGAACTAACAAGCCTCGACAAATGCACCAAAATGGAAATCTCAGATCGTGTAAAGGGGTAGGTCAAGTCCAAAAGGTCATCACAAACTAACTAGGAGAGAGTACATGGGCAGTCGCTTAGTTCGTGAACCATATGTACACCGCTCCCCCGCCCCTCCACAGGACTACCAATTATCGGACCAGAGACCCCGGTCGTAAAACACAAACTCAAGACCGAAAATATCAATGACCGACACACAAGTATCCGTTCAACGAATTAGAGAGACAAGAAGTCAAAACAGTATATATTTACACATTGATCATTCTAATGAAATCATTTCCTAATTCTGGTTCAGAATTTTCTTTATCTGGGATATTTACAACCTCATTCTTATCCATAGAAACGTGAGAGTAAGGTGTCAATAAATTCTCGTCCTTTACAGATCTAGACCCTTCTAGTTTTGTGTCTCTAATAACAGAGTGGATTCTTACACAAGAGTTTCAAGACACAGGTATATAGACAGTTTTTCATACCTTGACCTTAATGAATACACTGGTGGTAGGGTATTTTGACACGTCTTTTGAGTTCTTTAGTGACCCTATGAGGTTCATTTTTGGTCACTCCCGGTCTGGATTCCATCACCGTCCCCGTCACGTTTCTTGTCCAAAGATCTCCTAATTAACTTCAACCCCTCCGGAGTTCCCTCATGTCTGGTACACCTTGAGTTTTACAGGTAGTTTAGCTGGAAATTCTAGACCTCTAAAAGGGAGATACAAAAAAAGAGAAGAATTAAAGATCAACGAACGGACTTAAAAATTTTTAACATCCGTATTTTACAGATTTCTCCAAATTTACAGATGGAAATTTCTCCAAAAACCGGTTTCCCAGAAACATACATAAAAGTTTTTAAGTCATGTGACATCCAGTGCCATAAACTATTATAACATAGGTTTAAGAAGTAGAAACATGAGAACCTTAGTGCACCGACATGGACAAAATATCGTCGGGTCGTCTAGTTTCACTTATTGTCTATTCAGAAACTCAGACATAAACAAAATCGTCACACTAAGTTAGAACGACTCCTCAAACCACCCGTCTCGTCTCAACCTCTCCGTCCACCTGCATCCTCTGGTAGGTAGGTCAGACTTTGAGGTAAGTCTTTTACCAAAGTTAGACTTAGGACAAACGTCTATAAGAAGCAACCAATTGTAAAAAGACGTTTCCATCTGAGTTCCAGTCCCGTTTACAGGTGGGCGGGGGGACGGGGGAGCGACGAAATATAGCGACATAAGATCCCGTCTTGTCTGTATACTTAAATTTTTCACTATCCATTGTCCTATGTATCTGAACTACTAAAAACTAAGACGCACAGAACCCTCCACCGTTCACCTATGTCCGTGTCAAACTATACTTCCACGAAACGAATGAAAAACTTCGACCCTAGACCCCTTCCCTCTACAACTGGGGGTTACCCTTCCCAACGATGTCGATCGATAAGAGAAGCTCCACCTTGACTGTATCTACACATCAGTTCTAGCGACTTCGGGGTACCAAAAGGTCTTCAGCCTGCCTAAGAAGGAGTAACATGCGAACAGACAAATAAAAAGTACCTTCGTTTGAGGGGAGACTTAGATGTCCGGATGGTTTTCGGGGTCGTGTATTTATCATTACGTATAATCGAAAGTGCCACCGTATTTCATGAGTCATCGTCAAATGTATGCGTCATCATACTCGTACCTTATCTTCCGAAACTCCCGCTATGTAATCCCTGGACGGTAACATCACTTATCGGGACATTTCATCTAAAGACCCTGACATTAGAGACTCTAGAAACTTTTTGGTTAAGTACCTCCACGAGATCCTTACACACTTCTTAATGGAAAGGAGTATCAAACAACCAAGTAAGTGTAACAACCACGGATCGAAACCCCTCTTATTTCAGAAATAATCTCTCTGAAGTCACCTCTTGACTTATATGCCACTTCGTTAATCTTGGGGACCATTAAAGAGATCAGGACCCTGGTGTCTTTCCTACAAAACCAACAAAAGAGGACTACTTAATCTGTAGGATGACGGAAAGGACTTTCTCTTTAGGTCGATAGGGAGAGACTTCTTAATCCGTTAAGTGAAAACGTAATACGTAACACCAATTAAAAAAAGCCAGACCCAGTAATTAATAGGAAAAAAGACTTTTATAATGTCAGGATAAAATCAAATAAATATAAATTTGTTGTAAGTTACTAGTCTGAGAGTGTATGACAAACTAAATCCTAAATTACACATAATTGTCACTGGTACTCGGTTTTTCCCTTTCAGATTTATGTCTACTAATCTTGCACTAAAGACGAACCGATTGTATAGATGTTACCTTTAACACATCCATGAAAAAAAAAATTGTACGTTCTAGAGTCAAAGACTGATCGATATTTCCAACAAATTCAGAAGTTCAGAATTTTACCGAATATTCACAATTTCTATAGTTAATAAGTGAGTAACACACATATCATGTTTCTTTTACTACTTTCTCTACCCTCTGGATGCCATTTAATAATGTTTGGATAAAGACATCTCAACATCACTTACGATACTTTATTATTCCCCTAAATGGTATTAGAAAAGACCTTCCTAGCACCATCCTCAGAACTTCTTTACTACCAATTTGACTCTAATGTTACACATCCCTAATCTGAGTCTTCCTCCTCCCTTGTAAGGTCTGTTTCTCTTGTCGTGTACTTTTCCAGTACGCCATACTTCATCGAGTTATTAAAGATCCTTGACTTTCTTCCGACTGAACCGTCCATTATTAATTCTTCGTCTTCCTCTTTCGGTATAACACTTACCAGACCACTCAGTACAATTCCTAAATTTTAAAAAAAGGACCGTGTTTGTCCAGGGTATCACCTACTAGTCTTGAACTTGAAGGATGAGAAGAAAGACGTGACCTCGTTCTTTACAGACCCAAGTTGGGGTCGAGACGGTGAATGAAACCTATGCGAAGTTATAGACATAACCATTTTTATTCTCATTGCTATCATAGTTAAAGAATCCTAATATCTCCACCGACCCTCGTATTTTACAGATCCTGACATGGACTGTGTGTCATGATCAATGACTACAAAAACTTTATACCTTCTCTCTAAGGGTCTTCGACCACACCTGGTCTTTCAAAAGTCTCTTTACCATAGTATACCTGAGTTAGAAGTTCATCCTAAATCTCTCCCTCTTTTTGTGCAAAACACACGTTTTCTTTTTGAAAACACACGTTTGGTTTGTACTGTCTCCGTATCTCCTCTCTTTCGTGGTTTATACGAACATCCAGTCTTACCTAGTCAGCCGAATATCACCAATAAAACCTCAATGTCCATGAGGTCTTCCATCAAAGTCCTACCAAAACCTTCCGAACCTTCTCGTTCGAGTCTGTAAACGTAAGTGCAAAATCCGACATGCAGTGTTGGACAGACATTCAGACGTCTATCCAAAACACACTGGATCCACGACCCAAAACAAACAGACAAAAACTTCATAAACAGTCATAAATTTGTAACCTCCTAAAGTAGATCTTAAATTTAAAGGAAATTACTAAGTCAGAACCCCCCGAAGAAAACTTTTTTTCGTCTAATTGACAGTCGCGAACCAGTCGTAAAAGCGAACCGTTGCGAACCGACCTTGACTCATCGACGACAGGGTCCACTTTAATCTGTATTACTAGTGGTCCACCCCACATCCCTTCGTTCTTCAATACTATTTGGACTCTTAAACTGAGCATATGGGTCCACCTCCTTGACTAACACTTAATTTCTATTAACTTCTGAACCGTTCTCGAATATCCTAATATCCAAACTAACTGTAAACATTTATGTACTCTCGATTTCAAACCACTTACAACTCAACCCCCTCTCTCTCGTTGAATCTCTCTGTCTCTTACTTATTTTATGATTTTTGACTTGATCCTCCTATTTATCTTCTCCCCCCTTTTGAACACTCTCACCTCCTCCGAATAAGTCTCTTCATCCTATTCCTTCTCGTCTTATAAAACCACGGTACCTCATTCTCCCTCTCTTCTCTATTTTTGTCCCTTCCAGTTATCACCAGTTCCCGAGATCTCTTCAAAACTCCGATAACTCCTGACTTTGCATTGTCAAAACTACGTCTTTAGAAGTCACTAAAAATTATTACACTACAGTCACCTCTTCACTTCCGGTTTTGGTCCTAGGGTTTTATGTCTCCCTTGACCACCATCCGTTTTTGTCAGGTCCTTGTATAACCTGTTACCTGCACAGACCCAATGGACTTTTCTTCAAAGGAGCAATAGAAAGGAAAGGGGTGGAGGGGGAAATTCTCGTAGAGAACAAATTTCCTTCTTCACTTCTTTAGACACTTTATCCTTACTTCCCTTAAAACGAATAAAACTTTGGACAAGGAGTAATTGTCCTGAGGAACAAAAATGTTCAACTTGAAACACTCCAAAGAATAGACAACAAAAGAAATCTACGGTCTTCAAGTACCTTTTTTGTTTTACCTTATCAGATTTTCTACCTTATTTTTCGATGAATTGTCTAAATGTACTCGATCTATAGATTCGTAAATTACCCTCTATTTCTCTGTCAATTTTTTTTTCTACTTTCTTGATTATAAACAACTAAACAATTTAATAAGACCCCAAAGTCTGGACAGTCATTCACCAAGTCTCCCTTTTTTCAAGAAATAGAAAATGAACGTTGAAAAGACTCAGACTGTAAGAAAGTTTCCTTTTGGTTATTCCTTTTATATTACACCTAAAATATATGAGTCTTTCAGTAAATAAGGAGATGACTTAAAACTAAGAAACCGTTTGTTAATCGGTGTAATTCGACAGAACCTTTAAGTCGGAGGGAGGGAGAGAAAGAAAAGAGATTATTTTAAAGGAAGTATAAATAGTCACATAAATGAAGACCAACTTTCCACTCTCAAAATAGACCCCTACTTTTTTTACATAGGGAAGACTGTTTGAGATTTACTTTACTTAAATAAGTATTATAACACGTGTCATGTCTATGTGAATTTAAAATTTAATAGTAAAAAATCTTTACTTTTTTATAAAATACTTCCATGTACCACTCGTACTTTTTACCGGACAATCGTTATAAGAGGGAGTCTATCTGAGTAGTTCTTTCTGGTTAAATTTTTCTACCCGAAATAAAATATAAGACTTCCAGTTGTCGAACCACGACACGACATAGATTAAAAGAGTCAGACAGTACGACGACTTTCAAGTCCCGTCTTGTCTCACTTGACGACCTTACGACACTAATGTATTCGTTCCTACCTAACGGACTGTTTACCGTGTTAGTTACGTGTTACCTGTAAGTTAGTCGACACTGGTTAGAAGATGGTTCACACCCCATTTCAGGTGTCAGAATCATGGAGGACCTTCCACCGAATGAAAAAGGAAACAAGTACGGTATATGATAATCAACTCCTTTTTTAGGTCATCAACTTCAATAAAAAGAGAAGCACAAGAGGAAAAGGGGGAGGTTGAGGAGGAAAAAAAGTAAAAGGGGAAAGGGAGGGGAAGAAGGGGCGTAGTAAGGAACAAGAAGAGAAAAAAAAAAAAAAAAAAAATTTCTTAAAGGTGAATTCGTCACTGAGACACTTCCACCTTAGTAAAGAAAGATAACACATTTTAAACACTCTCTTTGTACACCCTCCGATTACTTATAAACACTATTGCATACACTTACATTATTGGAGAAATGTCAAAATCCTTTGTGTAGACTTTTTGAATATAAGAAGTACATTTGGTACACCAATCTCTTGAATATTTTCGATACTTAATATACATGAAAACGACCGTAATACCGGTTTACTCCATTCCCTGTTACGTATCTTTCCTCTTCATAATAAGAATAGATCCTTTTAGCTTCAAATTTTTAAAGGTCAAACTTTAGCAGGTCGACTTTCAGAATCTTATCGACTTTTGTCTAGTCCGTTGATACAATCTCCTGTCTCAAGCTAAAGATTGAAAATCCATTCATCACTTAAAATGACTAAATTTTATAATCAACGAGATTCACCCTATTTTCGTAGATTTCAGATATCCAGAACTGAATTCTCTCTTGAGATCCGTTCTCCTTATGGAAGAGGTCCAAAACTACAATCTTATCGTAAAGGGCTCATATTAAAAACTCTACAGAGAGGGTTCACTGTAATCAATTCATTTTCTTTAAACCCTTCTAATCCCCTTTTCCTTCTTACGAGACATCTGTACTAGTTATGTCTATAGACACGTTTTTTTCATCATGTTATTTTACCATTTTTTTAAATCATCAGTTTCCCTGCATTTTAGTAATAATAACTGACAAACGTATTTATTGACATTCGCTTTCGTGACTTTGAATCTTTTCAGATGAAAACGTGATTAGAGAAACGAAAGAGAGGTGAAAAATTTTAAAAATCAAAGTGACTAAGAGTCAACACTTAATTCACGAAAAGATTAGGTGTTAACGGGACTGTAAAGGAACGAGGGTTGAGAGGGACGAATTAGTTCCGACTTACTTCAAACGGTGACAATGACTACGTCTAAACATGTTATACGATAGTAAAAGGGGAACCCATTTTTACACCCATCCCCTTTTCCACAACTCCTAACAATAATCACCTCTTTTTTTTTTAACTACAGACCCAATTTTGAATCCAGGGGTAAGGAACTCGTCAAACGACATGGTTTCACACCTGGCACCACTCACAACGACAAGTCGTCACAGACGAGAGATGAAGACTCGGGTGTCCTCCCAGGTCGAAGGGGAGGGTTCCCACCAATACCCTAATCGAAACCGATTCCGTCGGTCTCTTTCCTCACAATGAAGGACCCTTTCTTAATCACCGATCACGAAGTCAGGAATCAGGACGGACAGTCAGTCTCGACACCTTCGTACATATCGGACCCCTTGTTTCCGCATCCACTACCAAGAAACCCTTCAGGTTGACTTCGGAGTGATTCCCACGTACTCACTCCTTATTTGTAACAAAGTTCAATGACTCATAAGCGATAACAATGACACACATTAGGTCGGATAAAATAACTAACACTTTAGTAATTACATATATAATTATTGTATATTATTATCGTATCTTGAAAAACTTACTTTCACAGGTCGTATATCACTTTTGTCGATCCGAATACCATAGACATGATACTCGGTCTATCTTATGATTCATGAACTTAAAACAATTACAAAGATTGTTGGGACACTCCATCCCCTGGAAAATGAGAACAAATCACACATACCTTTACTTGTATGTCTCTCAAATTCTTTTGAACGGATTTGTATATTTTGATTATTCATCGTCTACATCCTAAACTTGGGCCCGGCAGACTTAAACCCGACGGATTCACCGAGTCACCCTCTCTTAGACGGACGGTTACTTCCTCTAAAGTCTAAGTCAGGGACCCAACCCCGTCTAGGGAACCTTTTCTTTTACCGTTGGGTGAGGTCATAAGAACGGACCCTTTAGGGTACCTGTCGCCTAGGACCACCCGGTATCAGGTACCCAGAGTTTCTCAACCTATACCGATTTGTGTCTTCCATCGTGTCGTGTCATGTCCAACTTAAATCGCAGACATGAGATTTATATGTGATGTAATATAACGAAGGTATTATTAACAGAATCAATTAAAATCGAAAAAAAAAGAATGGGGAAGAGGTGACTTTGGTGATTTTCATTGAAATTTTTAGACCGAAATATAGAGTCTTTGTAAACCTTTTATAGAGATAAAATAAATCTTACTATCTGACTACAAGAAACTTCTTTATTTGACATACAAAATACACTTTATAAATTTTACATATGTTAGCAGGATTTTCACCACCCTCTCCCTGAAATATAATTAACAATGGATGAAATCTTTACAAAGGACCTGTCATCTTTCGTTATAATTAGGGAAGAGAATTCTTACGATTAAACCAAAAGATAGAATTCCTTTTAGATTACTGGTGTAATAATAAGTAACAAACATCACACGAAATCATAATAAAAATACTCTTGTACACTATTTATCGGATTAATTAAGTAGATTAATACTCATGAACTTTTTAAAGGAAAGAAGGTTGAAGAGTCCTTTTTTATTATCCTGAACAATATACAAACATTAATACCTTCAACAAACAAAACTAATGAAAAAATTTTTTACGTAAGTTCATATTATACGAAACGACAAAACGAAGGTAACGAAAGGTAGAACTAGGATTACGTCCACCTGTCTGGAACTATGTATTGTGTACAATTCACGTCTCTACTCAAAAAAAGGGTTCCTTAGTGTAACGTAGGTAGAGAGAACAAAGATTGTACTTATAGAATAAAAACTTTAGGTCATGTTCCTGGTACTTGACACCCGAGAGAGTGATTGGACACAATAAGGTATCCACAACGGTTGGCAATCCCTTGTTTACTAGATTTTTACAATTTAGAAGGAAACTCACAGATTCCCTACTCGGTGTCGGCATAGACTTCTCAGACATTATCTAACTCTTCTTTTGTGTGTGCTAACAGGAGATCGTGTACTGACTCAATGAGTAAGAAAAGAAATTCTGACTCCTTACGTAAAGTTATTACTCTTATTGTCATCATTGTTAGCACCGTTATGTCGTCCAGTGATACCGCGCGAACGCGACTCAGTCTGAGATACGATTGTGATAGACATATGAAACTTAGGCAGACTGTGGGATACTCTATGTATATTACGTAAAAATACTGACACATTTGACTTCCTGTCTCGCTGATTTACTGAACAGCATATCACCATCTGAATTAAAAAGTGTGGGTAACCCAGTGTGGCATTCTCGGGGTAAAGACATTACTTGACACAGATGTGAGAGATTTTGAAGAAAACGGACGAACAGTGCACTGACATGGACCTGGCATGTTTCCTTACTCTCGTTACAAACTTAATTTTTCAAAAAAATTAGTCTCTACATTGAAGGAAAGAGAGTAGACAGTGGACACAAAGATACACAGAAGATAAAAGAAGAGAGTAAAATCACCTTAAATTTAGAAGTGAGAAAAGGGTCTCAGTCGAACATGGACAGAAGAACCATTTACCAAGAAAGCATTTTCCGGATAGTGGAACTTAGAATAAAGGGAAATTCGATCAAACCGTTTCTTACGAGTTAAGGGTAAACGTAAATCAGTGATATGTAGGTGGTCCATTCGAGTAGGAGGTGACTATGAAAAGGAAATGGTCATCGAAGTTTCTAGTGTCGATCCACTGTCTCCCGTCCCCAGTCCAGAGGCAGTAGAAACGACAGAGGTGGCACCTTACGTGGACTGGAACATATACAGACAGTTTGACGAAGTCCAAATCCTCAACATAGTTACAGTAAAATGGTCTAACAGGACCAAATCAGTGGAATAAATCATTTGTATAATCGTCTATTTGTTTCTTTTGAGTGACAAATTTTCATTATTTTCTGTTTATGGCACATTAGCATGAATACAACAACTCAGTGCTTTAGTACAGACTGAGAAACTCTGGGGTACTTGACATCGGGTAGTCCGAGGAGACAGGTACCCTAAAGGATCCGTTCTTATAACCTTGACCCATCGGTAAAGGAGGAGGTCCCCTAGAAGGACAGGGTCCCTAGTTTGGGTACAGAGGACGTAACGTCCATCTAATAACTGGTGATTCGGTGCTCCCTTCGGGACTAGAATGAATATACATTTAAGATTTTTGGTATTGTTTGTTGTTTTGTTTTGTTTTTGGTCCGAGTGTCTACGACTCTTGTCTAACCACCAACAGTCTCCTCTACCTCAACCCACGTCCACTTTACCCACTCCCCGTAGAATTTATGAACTCACACACACTTACGTGTATACACTCACACAAATACTCACACAATTTCGTAATATCTTGTGTTTATATATAATAATGTCATTCTTATCGTGGTCATTATAAGGAATGGTATCAAAAAACCACTGTACCAACGACTGGACAATAGTTTCACCTCAAAAAAAACCAAGATCTTGAATAAGTAAGAATTAGATAAACAAGAAGTAAATAAGAAGGAAAGAAAGATAACAAGTGAGTAATTTACAAATGACTTTCGAGTAGATCCGGTCCGTGACAAAGTCCACGACTTATTCTCAGGTTCATCTCATATTGCAACTCCTCACTAAAGTATGTAGTTTCCTTTTTTCACAAAAACGAACATTATTCTATCGAAAGTAAAAGGATAAATTATTTTCCTCTTATTAGTACTCACTATACCTGATAGCTCAATAAAAGACTTTTATGCCCATTATTTTAAACGAAATAAAACGTTAGTTCAGATGAGACTTAATGGAAACTGGTAACTCCACACTCATTGATCTTATATGTCCGAGTGTAATACCACTTAGCACCGGTAAAAGATTGATTATTTAGGAAACTATGTATTTTATTAGTTGGTTAAAATTAAAATAGGGAAACATATCGAAGAATAAAAGACGATCTTCATGATTGTGGGTCCTTTCAGTCCTTTTCTGTTCATTGTGTTTTTCTTATTTCTCTTTATTACCCGAACCAATCGTAGTCGATCTATTACTTGAGAACCTATTAACTCGTCCGATGTGACGTAAGTTCAAAGTTTAATTGCTTTACACTTACCTTTTACAAATTAGATACTATAATATACATCTGTCACTCCCTTAACCGTTCCTACCTCGTTTCTGTCAAACACTGGAACAACAATCTAATAAAACTCCTATTCTGATCCCCTTTTGTTATTTTTAAAACAGATGAAAAGAAGTACAAAATTAAATGTGAGTTAACATAGACCAACCAATTCAACCGAAATCAAAGGTCGACACACAATTCCAACAAAACCGTTCTCACTTCTACCTTTTAACCTTCTCTAAAGTCAAGTCAAGTCAAGTCAGCGAGTCAGCACAGGTTGAGAAACGCTGGGGTACTTAGTGTCGTGCGGTCCGGAGGGACAGGTAGTGGTTGAGGGCCTCAAGTGAGTCTGAGTGCAGGTAGCTCAGTCACTACGGTAGGTCGGTAGAGTAGGAGACAACAGGGGAAGAGGAGGACGGGGGTTAGGGAGGGTCGTAGTCTCAGAAAAGGTTACTCAGTTGAGAAACGTACTCCACCGGTTTCATGACCTCAAAGTCGAAGTCGTAGTAAGGAAGGTTTCTTTAGGGTCCCAACTAGAGGAAGTCTTACCTAACCAACCTAGAGGAACGTCAGGTTCCCTGAGAGTTCTCAGAAGAGGTTGTGGTGTCAAGTTTTCGTAGTTAAGAAGCCGCGAGTCGGAAGAAGTGTCAGGTTGAGAGTGTAGGTATGTACTGGTGACCTTTTTGGTATCGGAACTGATCTGCCTGGAATCAGCCATTTCATTACAGAGACGAAAACTTATACGACAGATCCAACCAGTATTGAAAAGAAGGTTTCTCATTTGTAGAAAATTAAAGTACCACCGTTAGTGGTAGACGTCACTAAAACCTCGGGGGGTTTTATCTTAGACTGTTACAAAGGTGGCAAAGGGGTAAAGGGTACTTCACTACCCTGGTCTACGGTACTAGAACCAAAAGACTTACAACTCGAAATTCGGTTGAAAAAGTGAGAAGAGAAAGTGAAAGTAGTTCTCCGAAAACTCAAGGAGAAGTGAAAGACGGTATTCCCACCACAGTAGACGAATAGACTCCAATAACTATAAAGAGGGTCGTTAGAACTAAGGTCGAACACAAAGAAGGTCAGGTTGCAAAGAGTACTACATGAGACGTATATTCAATTTATTCGTCCCACTGTTATATGTCGGAACTGCATGAGGAAAAGGATAAACCTTGGTCAGACAACAAGGTACAGGTCAAGATTGACAACGAAGGACTGGACGTATGTCTAAAGAGTTCTCCGTCCAGTCCACCAGACCATAAGGGTAGAGAAAGTCTTAAAAGGTGCCAAATAACACTAGGTGTCACCCCAAATTAACTTTCTCGTCTCTAAAATAGTAGGTTTTCGGAACCAAACTCTGTATCTAAAACTTAATAAAAAGTAACTGTAAAGAATAAGTTTTCATTAAGACTGACTTTAAATCCGAATACGAAAAAAAGGGGAGTCTTTCTATGTCACAATAAATTTTAAAATTAACACATTTGAGTCCTTTCGGTCTTATCTACCTTATAGTTAATATCAAGTTATAGATTAGAGTATATATAGAACTATATCAACCATATAAAGGGAAGTCACAAAGTAAAAGAAAAATTCAAAAATAAAACCTTATTAATATCTGAGTATTCTTCAACGTTTTTATCATGCTCCAGTAAATATGGGTAGTGAATCGAAGGAGGTTACCATTGTGGAATGTACTGATATCATTTAATAGTTTTGTTTTAACCGTAACCAAGTTATGTTAATTGAACTGGTTGGTTGAATGAGTCTAAGTGGTCCCCAAAAAAAAAAAAAAAAAAAAAAANTGGTCCCAAAAAAAAAAAAAAAAAAAAAAAACATACACAACACGAAAATTTTTTAGATCATAGATAAAGACAAACAGTCAAACAAACTGAAAGATCCAGAGATGATAAAAAGAATATCTTTTTATCTTAATATCTCAATATGACAAGTATAATAAACTATCGAATAAAAGGGTCAACCTCATTCAACACAAAAAAAAAGTATGGAGATAAGGAGATAAGGTACCAAAATTACGTACGTCTTATAAATTTGTATGACCCACTTACATTTTAATAAAAAAAGTGTTAGGGAGGGACAACTAAAACTCCACTAAAGAGAAATGAACGTTCTTATGAAAGAAGAAACCTCTGTCGTAAGATTTCTAGAGACACAGAGACACAGACTGACAGGTAGACAGAGATAAAGAAAGGAAGGAAGAACGTCTACTTAAGAATCTAAAGACTCAGTTTCTCCTTAATACACGAAAGACTATATATAACAGTTTTAAAAAGAGGTTTTTATAATTATTTATAACACTCATTCCGAGGTGTCGGAAAAAGGAATACTCTATAAATCTCCCATTTATTTCTATTAATCACCTGACTTGTAACCCACAAAATTCTAGAATTGTTACAGTGTAAACAAAGTCTAGTTAAATAAAATTCTTTATTTTTATTTTAACTACGAGGGACACATAGAGGGGGTTAATATATCAGAAATATCTTTGTTAGAGTCTTATTAAATCTTCAGAGTTACCCTTCTTTTCAAGAAAAATCTGTAAGATTTTACTAACTAACATAAGAAGGAGAAATTATTCTCGAACATATCTGGTACAGAGACACCTGTACTCGATTCACACATCTTACTCAATTATTTACACCACAGACGGAAGACCCTCGGAGTCGACATCTCCTGTCAAAGGAGTCTTGTAACGTCACAGTAAGACGGGCTCAATATCGGAATTGCTCTTTCTTTACCTATCGATGCTACTTCTGCATTACACTTACTTCTTTTTTTTATGTCGGGACTTCAGGAGTCCACATCTCGTGTAATCAAAGTTAGGAGACAAAAGGGGAAGAGAAGAAGGGTAAAGAGGGACGACGACGATTCAACGAAGTCAGTACAGGCTGAGACACGCTGGGGTATCTGCCGTCGGGTGGTCCAAGGGGACAGGGACCTTAAGAGGTCCGTTTTTGCCACCTCATCCAACGGTCAAGGAAGAGGTTACGCACTTTTGGCCTCGTTTTATTGTGGCACAGTAGTTTAACCGAAAAAGAAGGGAACGCACCACGACCCCAACGACAGAGAGAGAGATAGGAAAGGAAAAAGTAGTACAGTAATGCAAGAAATAGTTCAGTAGTAGTAAGAGTAGTCCTAATTTACGATTTTCCTTAGAAGAGAAAGAAGGTAGTCTATGTCCAACCGTAACCTCTCACACGTGGGAGAAGTCGGACGAGACTAAGAGACCTACCAAGCCTCTAAAGTCCCAATGGACGAATTCCAGAGGTATGTGTAGGACCAGACATCCAGACCAAAAGGTCCTTGGACGAGACTAAACGTCCAGACAAGGAATACTCGAGTAGTACTAGACAAAGACTCAACCAACTGACTCCTGGTGACGAGGACTCACGGGATTTCATCAAGAGAATTTTTCCCGACTGACTATTTCAATTGAAAAGAAATCTTACATGAAAATTTATATATAAATAACTCCTAATACAAATCTAAAATTATTTAAATACGAAACTTTAAAATTACAGAACTAGAATTGAAAATGTAAACTGGAAATTGAATTAATACTAAAATCGAAAAGGAAAAAACTTAACTCAACTTAGGATGAGGGAAAACGAAGTTAAGAAGTAAAAAGGACGTTAAGGAGATCTTATTTTTATTTTGTTCGTTCTATTTTGACACAGGAGTAGAAGACGAAACTTAAATCGACGGTCCGTACTGAGTGTTGGATCCCGAGAAATCCTAGTGAGTAAGTACGGAAAAGACAGATAACTGTCACCTAGGTCAAGTCTATTGTCCATAACTAAAGAACTTTCGGAAAGAAAAATGAGAAAAAAGGACAACCAACGTAAAGAGTGATGACCGTCAAGAGAGACAAAATTAGGCTCTACTAGACCGTCCCCACGTCTAGTAATAAAGTACAGGAAAGTACGACTCTACCCTGTCAAGCACCACTTTCGACCATTCGACCCCGGTCCAAGACTCACATAAATGATCACACCTTTAATAGTTATCCCGATTTCTCGTGGAGAGTGAAATACAATCCAAAGAGACAATTTTATAACAGGATATCTCTCGACACGAAAGGTCAAAGAAAATGTTTGTGTTATAGGGATCACCAATTTACTCGTACTCCAATAATACGACGGGGTTCATTCGTTAATGGGTTAAACCTCCCAAAGGACCTTGTCAGTCAACTATGACAAGTTCCGGTTCATGGACATTGAATCTACTCTACAGTGTCACACTCTTTTCGTTATACTACGGGAGAATTTTTACGAATTTCGGAAGAGACACAGGTTATCATCAGAAAACCCGATCAGTAACAAAAACGACTCGTCAATGGAGTACTCTGGGAATAAGAATAAACACGATTACACAGTCTTCTCACGATAAAGTTATATGTAAGTAAATGTGAACGTCGTAATTAAATTTTTATTATGAACTCGTAAACATTATACGGTAATTAGACCGAGTCTCCCATTTGGCAGACGGACGTTACACCCTCTGGACCCAAGATAGGGACCGAACCCTTCTAGGGGACCTCTTTCTTTACCGTGGGGTGAGGTCATGAGAACGGACCTTTTAGGGTACCTGACTCTTCGGACCACCCGATGTCAGATACCCCAGTGTTTCTCAACCTGTGCTGACTCACTGAAGTGTAATTACTCGATCGTGTTCCGGACACGGGTATCCTTTACCACAGATCACTCTCATGTTCTTAATGAGTTTAATCGTGTGTCTGTACCTTTCAACCTTTAAGTAGTGTAAAAGCGACCGCAGCCTTTCATGTCCCAAGATCACGTTACACAATCAAACTATTAAGACCCTTCGAGAAACTGAAGAAATTCGGAGTAATGAGTAGACATTCTGTCTATATTATAACAGAAAGAGTTCCCTATCGTATACCTAATTTACGAAATGGTTTGAGTCAAATTTACTGGTCTGAGTCTTGGACCGGGTAATAACCACTAATTGTTTTACGATAAGGAAGAGAATGAAGTTTTTCATAAATAAAAAGAAAAAATAAAGCCCAGAGGGAATTTCTCTTGTATTTGGAATATGGGTCTCTACTATTTTGGATTCAAAAGAAACTAGGTGGGAAGAAGGATGAAGTTCGAGGAAACTAAACAAAGATGTGAAGGGGGTGGAAAAAAAAAAAAAAAAAAAAAAANNGGAAAAAAAAAAAAAAAAAATGAAGGACACTAAAAGATCCGATCAGTTATCTAGGCTTGACTAATAGAAAGGAACAAACGGAGGGTCACACTGGACTTTAGGGTAAGACTTGTCCCGTAAGGGAAATTTTCCGGAGGGGAACTATTGGGTCTCTCTACAATACCCCTCCCTCCACCCTCCCCCCAAGTACAAACCCTTGCGTACATTCTTAATTTCTAAAATTTTAAATTTTTTATTTTTTGATTTTTTTTAATTTTTTTTTACATTGAAATTTATGACATATTATTTACCTTGTTACTTTTAATTTTTTTTTTTTCCGGAGGGGAAGGAACTGTCCCATAAGTTCCGAAAATTCCATTCCGAAGGTGACCAGAAAGAACGGAATCGAGAACAATACGAGGGTGGCGTTTGTGTGTAGAGAAGGAAGTCGTCGTAACTACGTGAACATTTTGTCTTGGACTTGAAACGGGACAAAAAGTGAAAGGGTGAACGGTTGCGGTAATTTTTTGTTTGTCATAAAGGTGATCACAAGACAGGAGGAGGGGAGTCGATGGAAGTGCAAAACGGGAAGAGAAACTTATGTTAGGTCGACTTTCTAGCCGTATTTATTTCTCTTTGAAGAGAAGTGTAGTATTTCAGAACGGAACAACAGACAAAAGGTTCAGGAGAAAAAGGAATGTGAGGACGCAGGTGACTTTCCACTGGAGTCCGGAGTAGTGAGCTGGGTTTAAGGAGAAGGTTTATAAGTAGTCACAGTTAAACAACGAATTGAGATGCATAACTGAAGTTCAGGAATCGAACAAACTAGAGAGAAATCATAAACTGAGACCCCTGGTAGAGATGGAGACTTTAAGGGGTACCGAGACAACAGGTCCTACCATCGGATATCGGTGTACACCAATAACTTTAAACAAATCGAATCAAACTTAATTTATTTTAAATTAAATGTATCGATTATACCGATAACTCATAAACTTTCCACCACTCACACTGACTCCTTGATGTAAAATTTAAACACAAAATTAATCAAATTTAAATCGGTCGTGTTCACACACCGACCACCGATAAGACAACTCGTCACTTCTATATCATGTCAAGGTAGTAGTGTCTTTAAAGACAACCTGTCCCGAAGAGACCTCATTTCTAACCGTCTCGAAAAGAAATTCCCCGTTTTACCATTTATAAACCGAAAAGTGCGATCTATCCGAAGTAACGTTGGTGAATTAAGGAGACAACAGTTTATTTTCGTCGATGTCTTTTATATAGTTGTTGATTCACACTGACAAAAGTCATTTCGAAATAAATACGTTTCTTCACAACCCGGTCTAGACCGTACACCGGTCTTAAACGACTGGGAACAGCTCGGGACCAAAGTGAAGGATTTTGCAAAAGATAAGTAAGAAGATATAAAGAGTCTAGAGAGGAAGGAAAGGTAGAAATAGTAGTGTTATGAACTAATGACGTTTTTTAGAGTAGTCAGGAGAGAGGACACAGGACGACGTCAAGTAACATGGGTAACGGTGTCTTGACAAGAAAGTATTAAGTGGTTTCAGTCTAGTAGTAAACAGTTACATACGTCACTACCATTAGTGGAGTATCCCAATAACTTTCCCCCGTTACTTTACACATATTTTAACACGAGTATCACCTAAATCTAAAGAGAGTATAATTGAGTAGGTGTATCTTATCACAAACACTGGGTCCCACACTGTAGGACGGTAGGTCAAGGTCGAACAGCCTGAGGTGATACCTGGACTGTATCCGGCGTATTCGAGACACATGGAGTCAAAGGAGTAGACATTTAACTCCTATAATCATATGTGTATTTTACAAACCCTCTTAATTTATTAAACATAATTTACGAGTATCATAATACAACTATATGTCATTCCCGATGTATCAACCAAAAGTAAAATAAAAAGATCAAAGTATCCACTAACTTCTTTCTGAATCTATGTAATTATACAGACGTAAGTACGTTGAACATTTGCTGTACAGACTTTAAACTTGAGACCAGAAAACTGAAATTTCGGGTCCGAATGATGTAAGTAAAGTTATAGGTGGTGAGGAATGTGTATAGGCACCAACCTTAATTAGAGAAAAACGACACGAAAGTAGTATGAATCAAACATGAAGACAGTCTTTTAAACGGTGTAAAACGAAGAATTACATCAATAACGTTTAATCAGACGGAAAGTCTCATCTCTTGTACATGGGTCAATGTAATAAAGGGGAAGGAAGTGTCAGAGTCGATTAGTTGTCGTTTAATAAATAACAATTTAAACAACTTATCTTTTTACAAAATTTTCATAATAACTGTCAATTATCACCTCTGACATTAGACGATATCAGAAGAATATTTTATTACTTAATAATGTTTCTAATATACAAATAATAATAAAATCAAATATCTAAATCATAAAATCATATGTCTATTGATTTACATAAGTGGTAGTAGTTCAACAAAAGTCATACAACGAAGACCAAATAAATTAAAAACTTTTTCTCGAACCTCAAAGAAAAAAAGGGGACTTTGATACTACTTTACTTCTGGGTTTATCTAGAAGTTTCTTCCTTTAATATTCAACTAGGTTCCTTCTGTCGAGTGTAGTCTTCCATTTAATATTCAATCTGAAAGGTCAATAAATCATTACTTTTAAATGTCTCATCTCTTTAGTCATCGACTCATATATCTCTCCCAATGTTGCAACAGTGGTGATTTATACCAAAACGACCTCCTTCGAAAGTTATCAATAAAGTACCTTTGACTTTATAACGTCAAACACTTTCACAAAGTATCCGGTGGGACAATTATTTCGTAACGAAATAATTTAAAATCAGAACCGTACCCTCCGTCACCATCTTAACTCTCCTTGTAAAAATCTGAAATGACTAAATTGAAAAGTAATGACCTATTAGTCTAAGTGTCTTATTTAAAGATAGTTAAAGGGGAAGACTTTGTTCCTAGAAATAAAAAAAACTCACAGTCTCAAAACAAAAGGAAAACATTACAAACTTCTAGTCACATTATTTATGTAGGAATTTTTCCTTTTCAATCGGAAGTTGTCTCCCTTCCCACCACCACTACTCTTTACTACCCTTGTCTTCTTAGTACATGTGCAAACGGTGATCGAGAAAGACCGAAGTTCTCTAGTTCTGGTACCTTGAACAATCCGAGGGACGAAGCCTTCTTTTAAAGTCTGTAGGTAGGTGCAAGTCGTTGGAACGGGTGACACACCCGGTTCAAGTGTGAAGTCAGATTGAGTATACTACTTTTTCGACTTCAGTTTATGTGGTAACCGATCTTAGTCGATAATCTTGTCTGTCCCTTCTGAGTCCCATTCGCCTTCACTTCTTTGTCTTCTATGTTGAGTTCCGCCTAAAAAAAGTTTCTCGATTCAGATTCTAAAATAAGGTCTATATTCGTTCGTCCCCAACTACTCTTTCTCCGTTTCTTTTCATCATTTAATAGAAATCCTTTAGATCTTCCTTAAAGTTCTACAAAGAAGAAAGGTCTCGGGGGGAATCAGGACGGAAACACTCGAGTCTGTGACTATTATAAAGAGACTGAAGAAAAGTTCCTTAGATTGTAATGACGATGTCTTAATGTGATCGACTCTAAAGGAGGGTAAAACAAACAGGATCTTAAGTAAGGAAACCGAGAATTTAATATTTTATCCTGTTAAAAATTTCGACCAAACTTAAACACTTTCACATATCTAGAATTCTGAACATAGTCCTATCTAATTCAGTAGGACGTCCTTATTTGTCGGGAGTTTAGAGACATAAAATTTTATCGGGTCCACATAGAGTGAGCATAATGTCCAAATAAAACCCAATGGGTCCTCTAAGCGAGGTCAGTAGGTAGGATTGAGTCCCTATATCCGACTACCACGTCAACGGTAAACCTCATAGGAACACCGCCCCTCCTCCGCTTCAACAGTCGCACGTAAACGAGAACTTCCGAGGCATATAATGGAGACAACGGTAAAGTACCCGGTGTCGTTCGGTGTGCCAATATGAAGTAAAGTTCACCTATACTTTCACGTCAGGATGTTCACGAACCTTACTCCTGTCGGTTTTAGTATCACCTGTCGTCCTTATTACTAGTGTTTAAATACTGTCTAGAGAGATACACTAAACTTCCAAGATAGATCGATAAATAACAACTGAGAAGTCGACGAACTCCAATTAAGACCACTTTTTTTTTTTTATTTTTCTTGTTTTAAAAATACCGGGTTCAAAACCAAAGAATTTTGACTCAAATCTACAATAGTATATACATTCTTTACGAAGTACAAAAATGGTCTTCTTATAAAATTTTTCTACAAAAATAATATTTTAAAAAGTGATTACCATCGATACGACTAATGTCTCAACTAAGTCAGTCTAGTCCTCTTTTCGGTAGATCTGTTTCGTAAATTTCAATAAATTCATATAAATTTAGTAGATAAGTTGTATATTTATGTACGAGTACTTTTAATTTATTGTGTCCTTCATAAATAGTATATTTTTATATCTGATAGGGAAGAGGTAAGACAGGGAGTCGAAAGAAAATGCGTCTCAAATGGTGACCATTATAAAAGGACAGGTAAAAAGATCTGAGGAACACGAAAATACGTTGTGTCTCTACTTGTACATTTGTTGAACGATACCGATACAATTTTCATGTAAAACATATACACACACACACACACACACACACACATACACATACGTATAAGGATTGAACAACTTGATTAAATGAACGAGTGGATGAAATACACTCTTACGGTCAAGAGAAATGATAGTGGTTGTCACACATATGATATAAAAAATATGGTCAACCGAGTCTGCCATTTCGTAGACGGGTGTTACGGCCTCTGGGTCCAATCTAGGGACCCAGTCCTTCTAGGGGATCTCTTCTTTTACCATGGGGTGAGGTCATGAGAGCGGACCTTTTAAGGTACCTACCTCCTCGGACCACCGGATGTCAGGTACCTCAGCGTTTCTCAGTCTGTACTGACTCTCTGAAATGAAAGTGAAAGTCACATCTTTTTACTGAAGAGTAATAACAAAATTACAAGTAAAAAGACTACAAATATCCTGACTCATGGTAAAAATACGAAAAATCGATAATAGTATAAAAAGGAGACACCTATCACACGACTTTAAGAAACGGACAATCTAAATTAAAAAAAAAGAATAACTGAGTTATCCTTGTGAAACTTATAATGACTTCAACGTTTACATGGAAAGGGGAAGAATCAATCCCGAAGGACCCATTGAGTCTACCATTTCTTAGACGAACGTCACGTTCTCTGGACCCAAACTAGGGACCCAACCCTTCTAGGGGACCTCTTCCCTTACCAATGGGTGAGGTCATAAGAACGGACCTCCTAAGGTACCTCTCTTCTCGGACCGCCCAATGGGAGGTAGCCCAGGGTTTCTCAACCTGAGCTGACTCGTTGATTGTGTATGAATAACAATCAATACAACTCTTATACGAGAGGGGTGGGAGGGGTGTGGAGCTGATAGAACAGAAGATAAAATACGTGTATATTTGTGGATTACATGTGTGTGTACGCGTGTGTGTGTGCGTGTATGTGGGTTTGCACGAGTAGACTCACACTCCAAGTCGTCCATCGACTCACCTCTTGTAAAGTTTTAGGTTCATTCCTCGGTACAAGTGAGGAGTCACCTACGTCCAAAACTAACGATGTCAGGAAAGCTATTAAAAAGTCCCTCTTCTCCCTTAAAGGTCCGCCGTCACCATACGTCTCAAAGACCCGGAGAACCTTCAATTCATCTCCCAACAAGGATAAAATGTCCAGAATTTAGAAGTCCTGTCAATACGTACGTCTCTAATATGAACAAAGTCTTTCTGAGATCCTTCCATTTGAAAACGTACCACGAATACACACTCACACACAAACTAATAATAATTAAAAGGTAGATTTGTGGTTACTGGGTAACAAATGAGGATGGAGGGAGACTAGACCCTCAATAAAGTCTCGAAATAATTTTCTCTCCAAAAGACAATTCACAAACATAAAGGACGAATCATAAATCTCCAAGGAATACTTACATAAGACACCATCCCGACATATGTAAAAAGACGAGGAGGAAAAAATAAGAAAATTGAATCGTCATATATTTTACAGTGTCTAAGATACCCAGACGGTACAAAGAGCACTAAAGACCTAAATCGTCAGTAACTAGGATAGACAAATATTTAATTTTTAAAAAGGCGAAAAGACTAGATCACCATCGTGGTAAAGATCCCCAAGGTATAACTAAAGTTAAAATAAAGTCAAAATATAAAAGAGAGAATAAGTCCATCTGTACCGTTAAAGTCTAACGAAGGTTAAAAGACGTCTTCCTTAAGTCCCGTCCCCAACCCATCCTATTTCTTATACTTCACAAAAGGAAAAATGTCGTCTTAATTTAGACTGACTCAAATTTGTCTCTCGATAAGTTTCTGACATAACCGTCTTGTAAGGTCTCCAATACAGATCCCCGACATATAGGGACTATGTCTAAGACTACAGGTATCTATATACATGTATGTGTGTTTATATACAGACAAAGACACACTATGTACTTTATGATTATGTAAAACCTTCTGACCTCGTAGTGCTTACTTATTTTTGTCCCAATCAGTTTTTTTTTTTCTACGAACCGTTTAACGACTACTTATTTGTTTAAATTGACATGACGGTGTAGTTTTTTTTATATATATATATGTGTGTATATGTTTGTGTATGTCACGCACGGTTTAGTAAATGCAGCACAGACTGAGACACTGAGGTACCTGACCTCGGACGGTCAGAGGAGACAGGTACCCTAAGAGGTCCGTTCTGATGACCTCAACCAACGGAACGGGAGGAGGTCCCTCAGAAGGACTGGGTCCCTAGCTTGGGTTCAGACAACACAGAGAACGTGACCATCCGTCCAAGAAATGGTCATCACGGTGGACCCTCCGGGTATATAGTATTATATTTGTAATTTTATATATTGTCTAAAATGTGTGCCTAATATATACATATATTTATACAATTATTATGGAAATTCTGTAGTCATATTTTTTAATTTAGTCTTCTCTCATTATACTTAATAGAATCTCCCCTTTAACACTACCTTTTAACACTGAAATAAACTACTGCATACTTAAATTTTATAGAAAGACAATCCTTTGTGGTATTTAATTTTAAACACTTATTTAACTCTTTTATTAAATATTCACAATCTAAATTTAAGTCATAGGATATATTTCTCGTAAATTTTTAACCGTTCTGTAACACAAATTATGATCATCAGTGTATTTCGTTTTGATTTTACTAAAAAATGAAGATTTTAACTTCTTCTAACTCTTGTTAGACACAAATCACATCACACTATTTACTTGAAAGTCCATTACGACTACCATTATATTTAACTAAGTTGTACAGGTCTTTCGTTAAACTAGTAAACCACACACTTTCATACACACACACACACACTAACATCCTTAGAACAACCGTATATATTATTTTTCGTTACACTGGTTATAAAGACATTTTCTTTGCAGTAGGACCCTAGTAAATTTTATTACTGTCATAACACTTTTCGTTAAACGGTGTTACGTTCCCTTGAAACACGAATTTATCACGACCTCTTCGATAATAACTTGTCGTTAACTTACCTTATATTATGGAACTAATTTGTACAAAACTCTTAAAAAGTCCAGTAACCTTTTTTGAATGTTACACAAAAATTTGTCTCCGTTTTATAAATGTCCATCTTTTTTATTTTCTTTTATGAGATTTCACATAAAAGACCCAAAAGATGTCACTCGTAATGACTAAAAACATTAGACCCGACTGTTTGGTAAATTTTAGAAGAGTATTTAAAAATCTTCCCCATCACTTCTCTGTCGTGTACCTTCCGTAGGTTAACTAGAAATGACTTTACTAAACTAAACTTTACTTTACTTTAGAACATTATCATCTCATTAGTCTAGAAACTCGACACTCCGGAAAACGTCCAGTGAACCAGGGCAATAGGTGTCATTAGGTCGGGAATTCAAATCGGTCAAATATCGTGATATAAGTAATGGACATTGGTGGAGACCTCGGTGCGGTTGTACAGTGAGGCAAGTTGTCAAGAACGAATAATAACGAACGTCCGGAAAGGAAGATAAACTTAAAGAAAGGACAGACAGGGTTTCCCTTGGAATTTTAAGAAATTTAAATAGATTCCCGTAGGAATTTTTTCTTTTACGATCACACGTTTATTAAATTTAAAATTCGGTGGGTTTTAGACGCTTATTAACCTTTTGTTTTGTTTTGTTGTGTTTCAAGAAAGCCATATCCACTTAAAACCCACGGTAGATATAGAAACGATAACATTTATTACGATTTCGCCTGTATTCCCACATATATAGCAAAACTTAATTACGAAAATAAAAGAAGACCATTTGTGGGTCTTTACCTTAACGATCTAAAATACCATCAAGACAAAAATTAAAAAACTCCACGGAGGTATGACAAAAAGTATCACCGACTTGGTTAAGGCTGATTGTCACGTGTTCCCAGGGATTCCAACAAAAAACTAATCTACTGAAATATGTGTACTTTATAACCAGATCTCATTCGATAATTATTTATAATGAATCTCTGAAAGTACTGTTCCACCTGTTTTACATGAAAAAGGATAAGTAAAGCAATTTATATCGATTTTTGTATCCTGTAATGCATATTTTGTGTGTATTCTTCTGAGACTTTCCTTTTCTCTTCTTTGGTCTAGTCGAGTATAAACCCTGGCCTCTTTACCGTACTGTGAACTTAAGGGGTTCAAAAGAAAAAACGAATATACAGGATCTGACTCGCGACCTCTTCCACCGTTAAGTCTTTACGGTTACCTACATCTTTTTTACAAGGTCGTTTAAAAGAGAAACCTAGGGAGGGGGATACGGGTTTTATTTTTCCCCCATCCCTTCCCGTCGGACGACTCTGTCCTGTAGAAACCTGTCAGTGGTGGGATTAGGTCAGTTTGTCATACCGTTTGCCCCTAGGGGTAGGACAGGAGTAGTCACTTTTCTACCACTTCTTAGATCTGAAGGTGAAACGCTCCGACATAGTTCCCACGGGATTTGTAATGGTTGAAGGGATCGCCATAGTCTCTTCCAAAATAGTCCTTAACCTTGAAGGTAGTGTCGGCTCTATTTCTCCACTCCTCCGAGAACCGGGACCGTCACTGTCACCTCAGGTACACCCCTCAGAATCACTCCACGGTAAGGGGGACCTAACCGTCCTACTACATTACCTTCTGATCACCCTCGGACGTGAAACTGGGATCGAGTCACCATTCTTCCAGGGAGAATGAGATCAGTCACATTCGTCTCCGGATTACTCCTCGACCTTGAATTCGGACTCATTTGTCAAAAATGAAAAAAGAACTACACAATCAATTAATACCGGTATTAATACGAAGTATAGAGGTGTTTTTAGACTCAGGCTTCTACGAATAAGTAGTCAATTAGACATCCAACAGTACCTACCCGTACTGACCCTTACAACGAGAGTCTGTAGATAGACCGACTCAACCCGAGGAACGAAGAAAGCCCAAGACGAAGATGGACGTTTATAAGTAAGGTCCGAGGTCCGACTTCTCCTCCGCCGTCCTTACGGACCTCCAAGAAGAGGTCCTATCCCATCTCCTCGTCCTCTCGGTCGGACTAATATAGACGACACGGTTCACGAAAGTTCATTCACGTGCGGAGAACAGACGACTAATCGGTCTCGTTCAGTGTACCTACCGGGGTTTCAGTCCCCTTCATAAGAGGTGACCACTTTTACCTCCGCTCTCCTTCTCTGTTTATAAAAATTGTCTTCTCCGCTCCTCTTCTCTGACAAAAACTTGTTAGACCTTAGATAACGCGAACCGCCAAGTCTTAGTAACACAATTAATGAGTTGATACATTCCAGTAGCAAAAGTGGTAGTGACTACACACGTCACGGTAGACTACGACTAATTCACTAGGGAGGCGGGTGACGGAAGACTTAGACTATAAAGAATAACGAAGGTGACGTAGACATCCACATAATGGACAAAGGAAAGAGTGTCCCGATAAACTTACTCACGGACTACCACGGTGAGTCAAAATATTCCCCTGAAAAAGAACAACGAAGTTATAAAAGGATAATAAAACGTAAAAATATTGTAAACGATCAGACTACAACCTTGTTTACTTGGTCATGACATGAATATAAAAAAATAGATTGTAAGAGAAGGATTTTTTCACCTTTGGAGTTAAGAGTCCCTTTACTCAATATAAAAGAATTTTCAATAGAGGTAGATAGATGTAATATAGACATAAAAGTTTCCCTACGTGAGTCGTTAATTCTCTATTCCATCACTTAACTCTTCAAATTTTTCAAATAATTGGTACACACGTACACCTAACGAATAAGGTTAACACTTCGCAGACTTTTAAGACTTTTCTTGAATGGATATGAAACACTTTAACCCCCATAATGTAAATTAACTTTGTTTATACATAGAAAGTTCCTTATATTTATAAAGTTTCTTCTTAACTAAAGAAAGGTCCTTCAGACAGAAAAATATCGCCTATGGTCTGAAGCCAGCACGTAGATGAGAAACGGGAGAGTCGAATCACGTAGACACGACGTCAACCCATGTTAAGTAAAGTAGGTACATTTCATCTAATAAAACCACGAGAAATGAGATCAACGTAGGATTCGTTATTTTAGGTGTTTTAACAGTGGAACTTCACTCACTTCACTTTCAGTGAGTCAGCACAGGCTGGGAAACACTGGGGTACCTGACATATCAGGTACCTTCAGACATCCGGTCCTATGACCTCACCCATCGGCAAGGAAGAGGTCCCGTAGAAAGGTTGGGTCCCTGACTTGGGTCCAGAGGGGGTAACGTCCGTCTAAGAATTGGTAGACTCGGTGTTCCCTTCGGGGGGGGGGGGGAACTTCACACTCCATATAAAAGAAGATCACGTGTACTTTTATTTATGTATAAATAATTTTAGTTTTACAGTGAAGACATGGTAGAATTTATCAAATATCGGTAGTAATGAACCATATTGTACGTGCCCTTTTGTGACAAAATTCCCGTCGAGCGGTTTGATCTTGATGCCTTTGGATCAATTCGTTGCATATACAAAACTTTTCTCAGCAAGTGAAAATAAAAGGTTAATAAAAAGTCCAAACACCTTCCCTACGAATTGTAAACAATGTTACGGTAGCTAGCAGTATAACTTTTACCACTTCCTCTATTCTAACGATAGTAAATACTGTCAGGACAATGCTTGTGATTTCGGTGATAATGGATATTTCTTCAGGACCTTGTCCATTATAATAATTGAAAGATATGTACAAGAAACCTTCAGTGTGTTTACTTAAATTTATCGTATGTAAGAGTGACGTATCGGAATTAAGAGAATTAAGTAACTGTACAATAATATGAAAATCACGTGTGACATTTATCTACACAAATGAGTAAATTTAACAAAAATAAGAAATATAAAATGTCTTGATTTTCTGTGAGTAATAAAGATTTGTAAAAATAACGTAATATCAGCGAAATGTTACAACACAATCGAAGATGACGTATTGTTTTACTTAGTCGGTATATATATGTTTATAGGGGAGGGAAAACCTAAAGGGAGGGTAAAGAGAGTGGTCCCACGTAATTTATCTCAAGGGACGCGATGTGACATACAAGGGTAGTCAACAGATAAAATACATATCATAGTTAGTACATCGTAAAGGGTCCACCGAGTCACCATTTCTTAGGTGGACGGTTACGGTATCTGTACTTCAAGCTAGGATCCACTCCTCTTCCTTTACCGTTGGGTGAGGTCATAAGAACGGACCCTTTAGGGTACCTGTCTCCTCGGACCGGTCGACGGCAGGTACCTCAACGGTCTCAACCAACCTGTACTGAACCGGTGAGTTGCTGTCGTTTGTAGTTTTCCGATATACATAGTCAGGGTTTGAGGGCCAAGAAGAGTGGGGTGGGGAAAGGGGGAACTATAGGTATACAAACAAGAGATGGACACACAGAGACAAAGACGAAACGTTTACTCTAGGAGATATGGTGAAAAGATCTAAGGTGTATATACGTAATTGTATGCTATAAAAAAAGAGAAAGACTGAAGGGAGTGACACATACTGTGACAGATCTAGGTACCTTAACCTGTCTTTAGGGTCTCCATTTGGGTGCGTGTGCACCAGTGAATTAGATACTGTTTCGCCCGTTCTTATATGTTTACTCTTTTCTGTCGGAGAAGTTATTCACCACGACCCTTTTAACCTTTTGATATACATTTTCTTACTTTTATCTTGTAAGGGACTGTAATATGTGTTTTTATTCGACCTTTACCCCGGAATAAAATTTCCTTCTCCAATTGCTTAGAGATTGTCACACGAAAATGGGAGAGACCGGAAGTAAGGGGTAGGTACGACCGTAGTGGACCTGTGAGAGAGGTAGAGAACACGACAACCTCGCCGGGGGAGCGGAAGACTGAGTGTGTAACAGTGGATTCTACTGTGATTCTAGAAGAAGGATTCTTTGCCGAATAATGAGATGAGGGTGAATGTTTGGAGAAGAAATTTTTGACGACAATAAATCTCTCGTCTTAGACATAAGGACACTACATCTTCTGTGAAACCTTAGACTAGTGTCGTAGGGAGGTTCGAAGTAAGGGGTTACGAGAACTGGTACTTGTGTCGAGAAAAAGTGGGATCTATAGGAATGTGAGGGAGTCCGTGAGGACCGGCAAATTTCCAGAAACATGTGCGAGTAAGTAAAGGGAATAAACGAGAAAAAATCAAAAAAAAAAAAGGGAGGTAGACCCATCAAGAGTCCACTTAGTACTATAACCGTCTATTCAATACTCCAAGAAAAGAAGGTTATAATCCCATCTTTACTCTACAGTATTCATTAATATTTTCATAAACCCATAACACCTGACTTCCTCTGAATAAGAACGAGACCCCCTCCCGTAAATAAATAAACACTAAACTTCCCTCCATCTAACCTCCCGTTCAAAAGAGTCGGAACTATGACAACTGTAAAATCCGGTCCATTAAGACAACCCTCGACAGTACATGTGACATCCCAAAAATCGCCGTAAAGACGAGAGTAAGTAATCAACGTGGGGAAAGGGTGAGCACTACCGGTTTTTACAGGCGTTCATAACGACTTTAGAGGGTACATTTACGGAAATGAAAATATACCTCCCAAAAACTTAGTATAAGAAAATAAAACGAAATTTTTTTTTTTTTTTGAGTACATCTTAAAGTCACGTTTAAAATCTCATAAACCAGTTGAGGGGGACCGAGAGACTTTATCATAGGAAAACGTGGTCGTAACAAAGACAAATCGGAAGATTCCCTAAAGTTTGTTCCGTTGACTCTCTTTTGATAATGACGGGGTTCGGGCTCAACAACGTTCGTTATTTCCCTCCTTTGTTCTCCGAAACGTCGGACCGATATCGTTGTTTAAGATGGAAGTCGAGTGACTTTGTATTCTCCTTAAATACTTTTCACTTCTGGGGTTCCCTCTTCCCCATCGTCACTTCTCAATTCCTCTTCGGTCTTTAACGGATCCTTCATCTCGACGACTGAACTGAAGATCTGACGGTCTCATTCGTGTGATCAACCGATTGATCCGATGTCCGGCGGTCAGGGCCCGTCGACCCTCCTTGACAAAACAGAAAAGTAAAGTATCATCCTTATCTCGGAACGGAGAAAGACCCTGAGCATGATCCCTTTAAGGTCAGATTGTTCTTTCAAGTTTATGACCCGTCGACTGAGGTCTTTTTCTCTTTTATTACGACGTTTATGTCACAACCTATGAAAAGTACTCAGACATGCACCCTTGACACATAAAAGTCTTACTTCATAGATCTCTGTCTCGAGTGTGACCAGACTCCACCTTTCCGTCAGACAAGAGTTTACTAAAACAAAAAGTAGACTCCGACATAAAATAAAATTTTCTATTGTATTTAGACTATCGGACAATATAAGACACAAAATAAAATCCAAACGTAAAAGTCGAAAATCTATTACCAAATATCGGACACAAGTTTTGGAATTAGGATACTAAACCCATATACTAGTACCAGAGTAATTATTAATTCTGTAAAGGAAGGTTACGTACTTTCACTTTTCACTTTCCCTTCAGCGAGTCAGTACAGGCTGAGAAGCGCTGGGGTACCTGACGTCGGATGGTCCGAGGAGGCAGGTACCCTAAAAGGTTCGTTCTCATGACCTCACCCCACGGTAACGGAAGAGACTTATTAATTCTGTCCAACTATAATTCTACCCGAAGAATCCACCGAGTTACCATTTCTTAGGTGGACATTCCGTACTCTGTACCCAACTTAGGGACCCAGTCCTTCTAGGGGACCCCTTCCATTACAGTTGGGTGAGGTCAGAAGAATGGACCTCTTAGGGTACATGTCTCCTCGGACCATCCGAAACTTTTCTCAGTGTGTGCTGAATCACTGATTTGTCATTGTTGTTGTTATAATTCTAGGACCAATTAGAATTAACGAAAGAACTACTCCTTTGAATGAATCATAAATTGTATACACTAGATATAACCATACAACTTAAACTATGTACTGGTTCGTAGTCTCAGTCTCTTCTATGAAACCTTTGTATGTGATCCGTCACAATTTATGCGACAAGGAGTAAAAGACAACAAAACAAAAATTAATCATTCACATAGACTATTCACGTGTGTGTGTCAAACGAATCTCCGGTAAGACGATTGAGTAGAACCAAAAGACCATACCTCAGGCCTGAGAATCTGGGAAAACTCCAAACAGGACCAAGTAACCAAAGTCTAACCGGACTGTAGTTTCATGAATTTTCCGGACAAAGAGAGTAGACGACTGTCGAAGACTAAGGGGTCCCAAAAGAAGAGATTTCATGATTTCTTTCCTGACAATCGTTTCTCCCCCCGTAACACGACATAAAACTAATGGACGAGGACCAAGGGACACCGAAAATGAAATAATTCATCTCTTCTGTCCCTTTCTCTCTAAATTACCGATTCCGGTAACTCTTGTTTGTTTTTCTTCTCGGAAACATGAAATGACCAAAAGTAGAGACGTCGGAATAAAAAACCCTCAAAGACAGATCCATTTTTGATTTCAAGCATGAAGAATTAATCACTTGGTCTTGTAAAATCCCATTTCACAAAGTCCCTGTACTTCCTAGACTTCTAAAATGTCTTACTAAGTCTTCATCTCGAAAAGAGTTTGACAGTAGAGAACACCCCTCGACTATTACGTTTGTGAACACATCCTATAAACACTCCCTACCAAATTCTAGGGAACAAGTAAGTGGTGTATGAATCAAACGTACTGTGTGGAAGGAACCTTGTTCCTTATCTCCATTTACTTGAATAAGAGATATAAATTTCTCGATTTTTTTTTAGTACCTTTGTATTCTGGCCAATACATCCCATCACGTCATAAAACACCATTCCGTAGGTCGAGTCGGTCTCCGTTTATCCCAAATCCTTTCGAAAACACTTTCAGTCACAGAATATACTCAGGACCCTGAAGGACGGGTCGTGGGGGAACGTAATGTGTGGGGTCGTTCGTGGGCGACGGGGGTAGGGTGGAGGACATCAGTTGAGGGGTCCGAACGACGTACGGGTCGAAGCTCGGAAAGATAGACGGACGGAAGACGAACTCTACCGCAAAGAAGGTCTATAGAATGCTAAGTACCTTGGACTTATAATGAGGGAGTCACTCTAGAAGGAACCGGTACAATTAATGTTTCCAAGGGTACGTGGGGTGAAGTACTCGGGAAAAAGACGAAAGGAAAAAAGGAAAATTTTAAATGGATGAATAATGACTCATGGTAAGAACTATAAAATAAAATATTTATTTTATCCTCCAGTTAAGGTACCTCCTTCCGTAAAAACAAAACGAGTGTCTTATCACGGACCGTGTATCATTTGTAAACAACTGACCACTTCGTTACTTACTTACTTACCCGAAGGGTCCACCGTGATCACTATTTCTTGGAAGGACGTTACGTCGTCTGTATTTTCTACGTCCAAGCTAGAGCCTCAGTCCTTCCGGAAGACCTCCTCCCGTACCGTTGGGTGAGATCATGAGAATGGATCTCTTAGGGTACCTGTCTCCTCGGACCGCCCGAGGTCAGATATCCTAGTCTTCTTTTCAGTGAAGTCCTGTACTGACTTCACTGAATCGTACTTGCACGTTTTTTTAATTACTTACTCGATAGTAAACCTTAAAGATTCACTGACATGGAAGGATATAACTCCCCTAAAAAAATAGAAACTTAACAAGTCAAGTCAGCGAGTCAACACAGACTGGGAAACGATGGGGTACTTAACGTCGTACGGTCCGGAGGGACAGGTAGTGGTTGAGGACCTCAAGTGGGTTTGAGAACAGGTAGTTCAGCCACTACGGTAGGTCGGTAGAGTAGGAGACAGCAGGGGAAGAGGAGGACGGGAGTTAGGGAGGGTCGTAGTCTCAGAAAAGGTTACTCAGTCGAGAAGCGTACTCCACCGGTTTCATAACCTCAAAGTCGAAATCGTAGTAAAGAAGGTCACTTGTGGGTCCTGACCAGAGGAAATCCTACCTGACCAACCTAGAGGAACGTCAGGTTCCCTGAGAGTTCTCAGAAGAGGTTGTGGTGTCAAGTTTTCGTAGTTAAGAAGTCGTGAGTCGAAAGAAGTGTCAGGTTGAGAGTGTAGGTATGTACTGGTGACCTTTTTGGTATCGGAACTGATCTACCTGGAAACAACCGTTTCATTACAGAGACGAAAACTTATACGATAGATCCAACCAGTATTCAAAGGAAGGTTCCTCATTCGCAGAAAATTAAAGTACCGACGTCAGTGGTAGACGTCACTAAAACCTCAGGGGGGTTTACTTCGGACTGTGACAAAGGGGACAAAGGGGTAGATAAAGGGCACTTCACTACCCTGGTCTACNGTAGGTATGTACTGGTGACCTTTTTGGTATCGGAACTGATCTACCTGGAAACAACCGTTTCATTACAGAGACGAAAAGTTATACGATAGATCCAACCAGTATTCAAAGGAAGGTTCCTCATTCGCAGAAAATTAAAGTACCGACGTCAGTGGTAGACGTCACTAAAACCTCGGGGGGGTTTACTTCGGACTGTGACAAAGGGGACAAAGGGGTAGATAAAGGGGACTTCACTACCCTGGCCTACGGTACTACAATCAAAAGACTTACAACTCGAAATTCGGTTGAAAAAGTGAGAAGAGAAAGTGAAAGTAGTTCTCCGAAAACTCAAGGAGCAGTGAAAGACGGTATTCCCACCACAGTAGACGTATAGACTCCAATAGCTATAAAGAGGGCCGTCAGAACTAAGGTCGAACACGAAGGAGGTCGGGTGGCAAAGAGGAGAATCAAAAAAAGTTTAATGATCAATGTAACTTCGAGTCACTTTATTTTCACACACACTCAAACACAACGTATACATGCACATATAATATACATCATCAATAATAAAAATCTTTAAGGATCAAAATCAAATAGAAGAGACGTAGATAAATGTAAAATTTAAATGAGGATGTACACAATTCAAACACAAAAAAAAAATATAAGTCAACATTTAATAATACACACATAAGTCATTTGTTTTTATACTGGGGATTTCCCGTAAACTCTTTAAAAGTATTTATATACATACGTCCCTTTTATTTCGGGTCATACACGATGTAAAAGGACTAAATTAAGTTTGACTTTCACAGATAATAGAAATGATTTCCATCGAAAACTTTATATTAATGCCGTCCTCGACATCAATATTTCCGACTATTAAATCTTCTCTTTTAATGACACTTTAGTTCCCGATATAGGGTACTCTTCCGGAGGAAGGTTGGAGATGGGGGAAATCCTTCGAAAGAAGTTTTACTCTTAAAGTAGAAGAGTCTTTGTACAGTCCCATTCTAATAGAGTATAAAGAAACGAACGGTGTAGTAGTCATAAAGGTATTCGTTTGGGGATTTAGTGTCTTTGGTCTTGTGCTTCAGGTCGGGGCGGTCTCAAACGGAATAACTCCTCTTCTATATGTCGTCACACATATGAATCAAAAGAAAAGAATTTGAAGGATTTATTCATTATTTATGAAGTCAACAGAATATCAGACGTAGTGATTTTCAATATAGAGACATTCTGTCTAATACAAAAGGTGCCAACCATTTAACACTTGCTCCGATAATACTCTAGCTTAAATGTCACCAAGTACATAAAAAGATCGCACGTCCAAAAATTTGAAGATAACTTTACACTATATGTAAATCTTATCACATGTCCAGTATTAATATTTGAACAATCTAAAAGTGTTTGTCTTGTGTGAGTACAGTGGTCTAGTCCTTTATCTCATAAGGGTCGAGGGTCTTCGTGAATAATACGAAGGAAAATCAATAAAGAGAGAGATGTGAGTATACTAACAATAGGTCTGCAGATTTGTGGTAGATACTACTCCAACGGAACGAAAGAACTTGAAACACCTTTGTCTTATTTAGTTATATGAAAAAAAAAAAGTTGAAAAACAAATACTCTGAAGTAAAGTAACGTTCTCTGACATCAACCCAGTGAACTCATTACTGATCAAACTCCGACAATGTTTATTACGACTATACTTATATAAACACACGTTTTAAACCACTGTTATCCACACGTAATTAAACCCCCTGTTCGAATCCTCCTTCTACCGTCTAATGTCCCGTCCGAGTACGAACCGAACGTATCTATTCCAGTTTGTTAAAAGTCACCAACATGGCTGTTGTAAGGCTCACCACCACCATCCTCTTACGATCAACGGTTTTGAACTACAACTGGTACGGTTCAGAAAAGTCAAACCCGGAAAGTTCATCGACACGTCACTATAACGGAAGACCGTTATTTATTTAAAATTTATAAATACCAAATAAACCGACACAACCCAGAATCAACACCAGACGCACTTGAAGAAACGTAGTACACCCTAGAAAACAATACGACGGGTCTGAGTCATCAACGTCGTGCACCCGAGTCGTCAACACCACATGCCCGGATCAACGAGGTGCCGGACACCCTAGAATCAAGGGTTGGCCCCAAACTTGGGTGTAGGGGACGTAACGTTCCGCCTAAGAATTGTGGCCTGGGGACCTCTTCAGACCTAAATTAAAGCAGTAGGGATCACCGATCACGTCAATTGGGGACCAGGACACGAAGACCCGGCAAATAACAGGGTGAAAAGACTTCTCGGGTCCGTCCCGAAAAGACGTGGACTAAAAGAAAACCTAGCAATGGTGCAGTTCTTCAAAACCACTCTCTAAAAGAGTGTCAACTTCTCTTGTTGAATAGTTATAGACTTTTGGAATTCTTATTTTCTACTTCTAGGAAATCATTTTTACTACTGCTTTATCAAAATCTTTAGATTTCTACTCCTGTAACAGGGGACAAAATTTTTCTTAATTACACCTTCAGATAAGAAATGATTAGAACTGATTGGAAAAAAAAACAAAAAACTTCTTTCAAACCTTCGTTTAAGGAATGTCATCTTCGTCCTTCGTCCTCGGGGTCACAATTCCGACATTTACTAGATGACTTCTACTGCGACACAATCACGAAAGTACCTACAATCTTCCGAGATGAATGTAACTAAAAACTCACCAGACTGAAGTAGATTAAAAGGGTCTGTGGAACAATAAAAACACTCTATTAAACACGTGACGTTTCAACATATTACACCAAATCGTCTTTGTGAATATAAAGTAAACTTTAACTTCTACAAATATATACATGATGACTAAATTCAAAAATAGATTTAATATTGACCTTGAAATAAACTCATTGAAAAGTCGAATTACTTTGAATTCAATCTAAGACTCTCATGAGATGTCTTTCTTTTCTTCATAATCTAGTTAGATTGTCTATTATTTCTTCCCTTATTCATTTTACTCTTTTGTCGTAAAACCATAAAGGACCGAAGAAAAAAGGGGTAACAATCCCGGTACGTAAGTTGTGATCTTTACAGATTTCTATTAAAAATGTAGTTGGGTCTTATCGTTGTTCTACCCGTTGGGAAAACCTGACAGAGTCGGTCCAAAAATTTCTTTAATATAAAGAGATTAAAAGACTTTAGTTAAAAGACAGACGTCATATTTGAGTTAAAAAAAGGTAAGGGGGATACGGTCGTTAGGAGTGGTACGAAGCTTCAGGTCTGGTGAAATGAACATGGAAAGAGATTCGTGACCAAAGAAAAACGAAAAATAAAACGAATCGGTTCATGGATGTGATAACCATATGGATGAATAAATAATTACATGGAGGACTGGCATCATTTTCGAAGAACTCTTATTCCCAATATAAAATAAATAGTTAAATAAAATAGATATTTTACGAAATAGTAAATATGATATATATATATTTTTATATATATCAGGTTATATATATAGTAACCTTCCTGACTACTACTTCGACTTTGAGGTTATGAGACCGGTGAACTACGTTTCTTAACTGAGTGACCTTTTCTGGGACTACGAACTTTCTAACTTCCTGCCTCCTCTTTCCTACTGTCTACTACTCTACGAACCTACCGTAGTGGCTGAGCTACCTGTACTCAAACTCGTTCGAGGTCTTCAACCACTACCTGTCTCTTCGAACCTCACGGTGTCAGGTACCCCAGCGTTTCTCAGCCTGTACTGACTCGGTGACTTGACTTAACTAAGTTACAAATTAGATCCGGAGTATCGTATTCGAGTATAATGTATGACTTACTTAAGTACTTATCTTATAAGTTATTGAAAGTAATTTATCATTCCTTTTTAAATTGACAACAGATTCTCTTTATTAGTAAAGGTTTTTATAGTGAACAGAGAAGGTGTAACATTAATAAAAAAAATATAACCCTTGAAATTTAAAAAATTATCCCGCTTTCAGCAGAAATAAAATTACGAAACGAACTGATTTTCAAAGATAGACGTAGATTTTCGAGACGAATTTTGTAAATGGATTAGACCAGTAAAACCTTTACATCTTCAGACCAGAGATCATCAAAAATAAGGACGTAAACGAATTACTTAAATAAAAATAGTAAGTAACCATCCAAGAACAATCTACTAAACAGAACAGATGTTCAGTCAATTTGAGACTGGAAAAACTTTCAATTGAGTCATTCTAGTCACCTACTAGACGAAAGGTAAATAAAGAACCTGACCTTACTACTGCCTCGGTTCAAATAAATAAACAAGTTTTTCTTGAAAATCTTATGGATTATACATAAACCGTGAAGATACCTGTGGTACGTAATGTCATCACTTACCATGTCAGAAACGGATATCCTTTTAACGTAAGAAACTCCTCTATCTAATACTTATTTTTCTATTATGTTCACTGGACCGGAGAGAAAATATATCTAAACAGACTCGTTTGACGAATAGTGACTTCTCTATTGGGTCACTGTATCCGAGTCTATTTCCGACCTTCTTTGGTACAGTTGTAAACCTCCTTTACTATAGTCCGTTTTCCGAAAGGCCCACCGTCATCACCATTTCTTGGACGGACGGTCACGTCCTCTGTCCCTAAACTAGGGACTCAGTCGTTCTAGGGGACCTCCTCCTGTACCGTTGGGTGAGGTCACAAGAACGGACCTCTTAGAGTACCTGTCTCCTCGGACCACCCGACGCCAGGTATCCCAACTTGACTTGACTCTCACTGAATCGCCTCTTCCGTTACCGTGGGGTGAGGTCATGAGAACGGACCTTTTAGGGTGCCTACCTCCTTGGACTACCCGACGTCAGGTACCCCAGCGATTGACTCGCTGAAGTGAAACTGAAAAATGAAAGAACGTGACCTCTTCCTTTACCGTTGGGTGAGGTCACAAGAACGGACCTCTTAGGGTCCCTGCCCCCTCGGACCACCCGACGACAGATACCCCAGCGTGTCTCAGCCTGTGCTGACTTCGCGAATCGTCGTCGTCTCACTGAATCGTGCACGTGTTGTTTATGGTCTAAAATTATATATCTATTAACATTGGACTGTTACAATATTAGCTGTAAAACAAACTTGTCATTTATTAAGAAGTCCCTCTGTTCATTATCGACTTTTGTTTCAGGGTATCCACCGTGTGCCCTCTACCTCTTCCTTCTACAGAGGACACTTACATATAAGTTAATATATAACTTGCGAATAACATACTCCGTCATCCGAGTCTTCTTACTTACAAAGGATGAGAGTTCCTTGAGAATCGAACGGACCACCCTTCTTGTGTTTTCGTTGACACACATTACATTGTTTTTGTAAACATCGTGTCTCCTTCTTCTCCGATTAGACCGAGGTCATCAACTCTCTTCCGAAACGACACTTTCACTTCGTAAACAACTTAGTATTTTCTTTCTTTATGTACGGTGGACAGAACCGACAACATTTATCACGATGTCACTTGTGACCCCATGTACACAGAAAAACTTAAAACTAAAAGAGTCCCACATACGGGTCATCACCCTACCGACCCAGTATACCATCAAAATAAAAATCTAAAAATTCCGCGGAAGTTATGACCCTCCGTCACATTTATCGATGTAAAAAAAGGAAGAGGGTCGAGATTTCGAACTCAGTCCCGATACTCGAG
>SJYO01034187.1:0-10000 GCA_006410555.1 Capra ibex
CTCCTCTGGATGTGAGCGGGACTCTAGTTGTTCCACTAGAGTGTAGCTGGGTATGTCGGGGAACTTCTTGAGTTGCAGCAAGGATGTGAAGGACCCTTTGGAAGTTCCAGAGGTTAGGTGTGATTAGCCTCGAGACGCCTAAGCGGAAATGGGCCTCAGCTCGCCTGGAGGGGAGAACCTCCTGGATTTTCTCGAGTTGCCGCAGGTGCTCTCGACTTACGATGGGGACCTCAGGGACCCTCTCTGGTGGCCTCAGGAAAGGCCAATCCCCATGCAAGTTGCTCAGGGGCCTCTCGGGATTCCTCTCCCGTCGATGCTGGGGCCTAAGACCTTGTGTGGACTCAGTGCCGGAACCTGAGGTTTCCTCTCCAGTGCAGACATGGATCTTAGGGTACGTCTGGAGTCTCCCCAGGGCAGTCAGTCCTCGTCTCGAGTGGGGGCATGCACGTGCGATTTCCTCCCGAGCTGTAGCAGCAGTGTCGCGCATCCCTTCGCCTGGATCAAGGGATCTGTGTCTTTCCCTCGAGGCTTTCCCACGAGGCTTTCCCACAGGGCTGTCCCACGTGCCACCGTGGTGTGAGTCGATCCTCGGCTTGAAAGTCGAGGCAGTGCAGGGAAAAAAGGTTTCCCTGGAATGGACTGAGACATCTGGGGGACTCTGGGAATGGTGGCACGACCCTGGAGGTCGTCTCGCCTTTCCTGTGGAGAGCGCCTCCTCTTGAGATGCGACGGGAACGCCGGGAATTCTTTCCCGACCACGCAGGGAAAGGGTCCGTCTTCTTGAGCTAGGAGGCGGAAACGGGGCTCCTCTGGATGTGGGCGGAACTCTCCTGCTTCGTCTCGAGTGGAGACGGATATGTCGGGGAAATTCTTGAGTTGCAGCAAGGGTGTGAAGGACCCTTTGGAAGTTCCAGAGGTTAGGTGTGAATAGCCTCGAGTCGCCTCAGCGGATATGGGACTCATCTCGCCTGGAGGGGAGAACCTCCTGGATTTTCTCGAGTTGCGACAGGTGTTCTCGACTTACGACGGGGACCTAAGGGACCCGATCTGGTCGGCGCAGGAAAGGCCAGTCCCCATGCAAGTTGCTCGGGGGCCTCTCGGGATTCCTCTACCGTCGATGCCGGGGCCTAAGACCTTGTGTGGAGTGGGTGCCGGAACCTGAGGATTCTACTGCAGTGCAGACATGGATCTAGGGGTTCTTCTGGAGTTTCCCCAGGGGAGTCAGTCCTCGTCTCGAGTGGGGGCATGCACGTGCGCTTTCCTCCCGAGCTGTAGCAGCAGAGACACGCTTCCCTTCACGTGGATCAACGGATCTGTGGCTTTCCATCGAGGCTTTCCCGAGAAGCTTTCCCACGAGGCTTTCCCACAGGGCTGTCCCACGTGCCACCGTGGTGTGAGTCGATCCTCGGCTTGAAAGTCGAGGCAGTGCAGGGAAAACAGGTTTCCCTGGAATGGACTTGGAATGGACTGAGACATCTGGGGGACTCTGGGAATGGTGGCACGACCCTGGAGTTCCTCTTGCTTTTCCTGTGGAGAGCGCCTCCTCTTGAGATGCGACGGGAACGCCGGGAATTCTTTCCCGACCACCAGGGAAAGGATCTATCCTCTCGAGCTATGAGGTGGAAACAGGGCTCCTCTGGATGTGAGCGGGACTCTAGTTGTTCCACTCGAGTGTAGCTGGGTATGTCGGGGAAATTCTTGAGTTGCAGCAAGGGTGTGAAGGACCCTTTGGAAGTTCCAGAGGTTAGGTGTGATTAGCCTCGAGACGCCTCAGCGGAAATGGGCCTCAGCTCGCCTGGAGGGGAGAACCTCCTGGATTTTCTCGAGTTGCAGCAGGTGCTCTCGACTTACGACGGGGACCTCAGGGACCTTCTCTGGTGGCCTCAGGAAAGGCCAATCCCCATGCGAGTTGCTCGGGGGCCTCTCGGGATTCCTCTCCGTTCGATGCTGGGGCCTAAGACCTTGTGTGGACTCAGTGCCGGAACCTGAGGTTTCCTCTCCAGTGCAGACATGGATCTTAGGTTACGTCTGGAGTCTCCCCAGGGCAGTCAGTCCTCGACTCGAGTGGGGGCATGCACGTACGATTTCCTCCCGAGCTGTAGCAGCGGTGTCGCGCATTCCTTCGCCTGGATCAAGGGATCTGTGTCTTTCCCTCGAGGCTTTCCCACGAGGCTTTCCCACAGGGCTGTCCCACGTGCCACCGCGGTGTGAGTCGATCCTCGGCTTGAAAGTCGAGGCAGTGCAGGGAAAAAAGTTTTCCCTGGAATGTACTGAGATATCTGGGGGACTCTGCGAATAGTGGCACGACCCTGGAGGTCGTCTCGACTTTCCTATGGAGAGCGCCTCCTCTTGAGATGCGACGGGATCGCCGGGAATTCTTTCCCGACCACGCAGGGAAAGGGTCCCTCTTCTTGAGCTAGGAGGCGGAAATGTGGCTCCTCTGGATGTGGGCGGAACTCTCCTGCTTCGTCTCGAGTGGAGACGGATATGTCGGGGTACTTCTTGAGTTGCAGCAAGGGTGTGAAGGACCCTTTGGAAGTTCCAGAGGTTAGGTGTGAATAGCCTCGAGTCGCCTCAGCGGATATGGGACTCATCTCGCCTGGAGGGGAGAACCTCCTGGATTTTCTCGAGTTGCGACAGTTGTTCTCGACTTACGACGGGGACCTAAGGGACCCGATCTGGTCGGCGCAGGAAAGGCCAGTCCCCATGCAAGTTGCTCGGGGGCCTCTCGGGATTCCTCTCCCGTCGATACCGGGGCCTAAGACCTTGTGTGGAGTGGGTGCCGGAACCTGAGGATTCTACTCCAGTGCAGACATGGATCTAGGGGTTCTTCTGGAGTCTCCCCAGGGGAGTCAGTCCTCGTCTCGAGTGGGGGCATGCACGTGCGCTTTCCTCCCGAGCTGTAGCAGCAGAGACACGCTTCCCTTCACGTGGATCAACGGATCTGTGGCTTTCCATCGAGGCTTTCCCGAGAAGCTTTCCCACGAGGCTTTCCCACAGGGCTGTCCCACGTGCCACCGTGGTGTGAGTCGATCCTCGGCTTGAAAGTCGAGGCAGTGCAGGGAAAAAAGGTTTCCCTGGAATGGACTGAGATATCTGGGGGACTCTGCGAATGGTGGCACGACCCTGGAGGTCGTCTCGCCTTTCCTGTGGAGAGCGCCTCCTCTTGAGATGCGACGGGAACGCCGGGAATTCTTTCCCGACCACGCAGGGAAAGGATCCCTCTTCTTGAGCTAGGAGGCGGAAATGGGGCTCCTCTGGATGTGGGCGGAACTCTCCTGCTTCGTCTCGAGTGGAGACGGATATGTCGGGGTACTTCTTGAGTTGCAGCAAGGGTGTGAAGGACCCTTTGGAAGTTCCAGAGGTTAGGTGTGATTAGCCTCGAGACGCCTCAGCGGAAATGGGCCTCATCTCGCCTGGAGGGGAGAACCTCCTGGAAATTTTCGAGTTGCTGCAGGAGCCCTGGACTTATGACGGGGACCTCAGGGACCTGCTCTGGTGGCCTCAGGAAAGGCCAGTCCCCATGCGAGTTGCTCGCGGGTCTCTCGTGATTCCTCTCCCGTCGATGCTTGGGCCTAAGACATTGTGTGGAGTCAGTGCCGGAACCTGAGGATTCCTCTCCAGTGCTGACATGGATCTTGGGGTACTTCTGGAGTATCCCCAGGGGAGTCAGTCCTCGTCTCGAGTGGGGGCATGCACGTGCGCTTTCCTTCCGAGCTGTAGCAGCAGTGTCCCGCTTCCCTTCAAGTGGATCAAGGGATCTGTGGCTTTCCCTCGAGGCTTTACCACGAGGCTTTCCAACGAGGCTTTCCCTCGAGGCTTTCCCACAGGGCTGTCCCAAGTGCCACTGTGGTGTGAGTCGATCTTCGGCTTGAAAGTCGAGGCAGTGCAGGGAAAACAGTTTTCCCAGGAATGGACTGAGACCCCTGGGGTCTCTGGGAATGGTGGCACGACACTGGAGTTGCTCTCGCCTTTTCTGTGGAGAGCGCCTCCTCTTGAGATGCGACGGAAATGCCGGGAATTCTTTCCCGACCACGCAGGGAAAGGATCCCTCCTCTCGAGCTAAGAGGCGGAAACGGGGTACCTCTGGATGTGGGCGGGACTCTGATGCTTCCTCTCGAGTGGAGACAGGTGTGTCGGGGAACTTCTTAAGTTGCAGCAAGGATTTGAAGGACCCTTTGGAAATTCCAGACTTTAGGTGTGATTAGCCTTGAGACGCCTCAGCGGAAATGGGCCTCATCTCGCCTGGAGGGGAGAACCCCCTGGAATTTCTCGAGTTGCGAAGGTGCTTTCGACTTACGACGGGGACCTCAGGAACCGGCTCTGGTGGCCTCAGGAAAGTCCAGTCCCCATGCGACTTGCTCAGGGGCCTCTCGGGATTCCCCTCACGTCGATGCCGGGGCCTAAGATCTTGTGTGGAGCCATTGCCGGAACCTGAGGATTCCTCTCCAGTGCTGACATGGATCTTGGAGTACTGCTGGAGTATCCCCAGGGGCGTCAGTCCTCGTCTCGAGTGGGGGCATGCACGTGCGCTTTCCTCCCCAGCTGTTGCAGCAGTGTCACGCTTCCCGTCGCGTGAATCAAGGGATCTGTGGCTTTCCCTCGAGGCTTTCCCACGAGGCTTTCCCACAGGGCTGTCCCACAGGGCTGTCCCACGTGCCACCTTGGTGTGAGTCGATCCTCGGCTTAAAAATCGAGAGAGTGCTGGGAAAACACGTTTCCCTGGAATGGACTGAGACATCTGGGGGACTCTGCGAATGGTGGCACGACCCTGGAGTTCCTCTCGCCTTTGCTTTGGAGAGGGCCTCCTCTTGAGATGCGACGGAAATGCCGGGAATTCTTTCCCGAGCACGTAGGGAAAGGATCCCTCCTCTCGAGTTAGGAGGCGGAAGCGGGGCTCCTCTGGTAGTGGGCGGGACTCTCGTGCTTCCTCTGGAGTGGATATGGGTATGTCGGAGAACTTCTTAGCTTGCATCAAGGGTGTGAAGGACCCTTTGGAAGTTCCAGAGGTTAGGTGTGATTAGCCTCGAGACGCCTCAGCGGAAATTGGCCTCATCTCGAATGAAGGGGAGAACCTCCTTGATTTTCTCGAGTTGCGGCAGGTGCTCTCGACTTACGACGGGGACCTCAGGGACCCGCTCTGGTGGCCTCAGGAAAGGCCAGTCCCCATGCAAATTGCTCGGGGGCTTCACGGGGGCCTCTCGGGTTTCCTCTCCCGTCGATGCTGGGGCCTAAGACCTTGTGTGGAGTCAGTGCTGGAACCTGAGGATTCCTCTCCAGTGCTGACATGGATCTTGGGGTACTTCAGGAGTCTCCCCAGGGGGGTCAGTTCTCGTCTCGAGTGGGGGCATGCACGAGCGCTTTCCTTCCGAGCTGTAGCAGCAGTGTCGCGCATCCCTTCGCGTGGATCAAGGGATCTGTGGCTTTCCCACGAGGCTTTCCCACGAGGCTTTCCCACAGGGCTCTGCCTCGTGCCACCGTGGTGTGAGTCGATCCTCGGATTGAAAGTCGAGGCAGTGCAGGGAAAACAGGTTTCCCTGGAATGGACTGAGACATCTGGGGGACTCTGGGAATGTGGCACGACCCTGGAGTTCCTCTCGACTTTCCTGTGGAGAGCACCTCCACTTGAGTTGCGACGGGAACACCGGGAATTCTTTCCCGACCACGCAGGGAAAGGATCCCTCCTCTCGAGCTAGGAGGCGGAAACAAGGCTTCTCTGGATGTGGGCGGGACTCTCGTGCTTCCTCTCGATTGGAGACGGGTATGTCGGGGAACTTCTTGGGTTGCAGCAAGGGTGTGAATCACCCTATGGAAGTTCCAGAGCTTAGGTGTGATTAGCCTCGAGACGCCTCAGCAGAAAAGACCTCATCTCGCCTGGAGGGGAGAACCTCCTGGATTTTTTCGAGTAGAGGCAGGTGCTCTCGTCTTACGACGGGGACCTCAGGGAACGCACTGGTTTCCTCAGGAAAGGCCAGTCCCCATGGGAGTTCCTCGGGGGCGGCTCGGGATTCCTCTCCCGTCAATGCTGGGGCCTAAGACCTTGCGTGGAGTCAGTGCCGGAACCTGAGGATTCCTCTCCAGTGCTGACATGGATTTTGGGGTACTTCGGACTCTCACCAGGGGAGTCAGTCCTCGTCTCGAGTGGGGGCATGCATGTGTGCTTTCCTCCCGAGCTGAAGCAGCAGTGTCACGCTTCCCTTCACGTGGATCAAGGGATCAGGGGCTTTCCCTCGAGGCTTTCCCACGAGGCTTTCCCACGAGGCTTTCCCACAGGGCTGTCCCACGTGCCACCGTGGTGTGAGTCTATCCTCGGCTTGAAAGTGGAGGCAGTGCTGGGAAAACAGGTTTCCCTGGAATGGACTGAGACATCTGGGGGACTCTGGGAATGGTGGCAGGACCCTGGAGTTCCTCTCGCCTTTCCTGTGGAGAGCGCCTCCTCTTGAGGTCCGACAGAAATGCCGGGAATTCTTTCCCGACCACGCAGGGAAAGGATCCCTCCTCTCGAGCTAGGAGGCGGAAACGGGGCTCATCTGGATGTGGGCGGGACTCTCGTGCTTCCTCTCGAGTGGAGACGGGTATGTCGGGGAACTTCTTGAGTTGCAGCGAGGTGTGAAGGACCCTTTGGAAGTTCCAGAGGTTAGGTGTGATTAGCTTCGAGACGCCTCAGTGGAAATGGGCCTCATCTCACCTGGAGGGGAGAACCTCCTGGATTTTCTCGAGTTGCGGCAGGTGCTCTCGACTTACGACGGGGACCTCAGGGACCCGTTGTGATGGCGTCAGTAAAGGCCACTCCCCAAGCGAGTTGCTCGGGGGCCTCTCGGGATTCCCCTCACGTCGATGCCGGGGCCTAAGACCTTGTGTGGAGTCGGTGCCGGAACCTTAGGATTCCCCTCCAGTGCTGACATGGATCTTGGGGTACTTCTGGAGTCTCCCCAGGGGAGTCAGTCCTCGTCTCGAGTGGGGGCATGCACGTGCACTTTCCGCCCGAGCTGTAGCAGCAGTGTCACGCTTCCCTTCGCGGGGATCAAGGGATCTGTGTCTTTCCCTCGAGGCTTTCCCACCAGGCTTTGCAACGAGGCTTTCCCACAGGGTTGTCCCACGTGCCACCATTGTGTGAGTCGATCCTCGGCTTGAAAGTCGAGGCAGTGCAGGGAAAACAGGTTTCCCTGGAATGGACTGAGACATCTGGGGGACTCAGGGAATCGTGGCACGACCCTGGAGATCCTCGTGCCTTTCCTGTGGATAGGGCCTCCTCTTGAGATGCGACGGGAACGCCAGGAATTCTTGACCGACCACGCAGGGAAACGATCGCTCCTCTCGAGCTAGGAGGCGGAAACGGGGCTCCTCTGGATGTGGGCGGGACTCTCGTGCTTCCTCTCGAGTGGAGACGGTTATGTCGGGGAACTTCTTGAGTTGCAGCAAGGGTTTGAAGGACCCTTTGGAAGTTCCAGATCTTAGATGTGATTAGCCTTGAGACACTTCATCGGAAATGGGCCTCAACTCGCCTGGAGGGGAGAACCTCCTGGATTTTCTCGAGTTGCGGCAGGTGCTCTCGACTTACGACGGGGACCTCAGGGACCCGCTCTGGAGGCCTCAGGAAAGGCCAGTCCCCATGCGAGTTGCTCGGGGGCCTCTCGGGATTCCTCTCCCGTCTATGCCGGTGCCTAAGATCTTGTGTGGAGTCGGTGAAGGAACGTGAGCATTCCTCTCCCGTGCTGACCTGGATTTTGGGGTACTTCTGGAATCTCCCCAGTGGAGTCAGTCCTCGTTTCGAGTGGGGGCATGCACGTGCGCTTTCCTCCCGAGCTGTAGCAGCTGTGTCACGCTTCCCTTCGCGTGGATCAAGGGATCAGGAGCTTTCCCTCGAGTCTTTCCCACGAGGCTTTCCCACGAGGCTTTCCCACAGGGCTGTCCCACGTGCCACCGTGGTGTGAGTCGATCCTCGGCTTGAAAGTCGAGGCAGAACAGGGAAAACAGGTTTCCCTGGAATGGACTGAGACATCTGGGGGACTCTGGGAATGTGGCACGACCCTGGAGTTCCTCTCACCTTTCCTGTGGAGAGCGCCTCCTCTTGAGATGCGACGGGAACGCCTGGAATTCTTTCCCGACCACGTAGGGAAAGGATCCCTCATCTCGAGCTAGGAGGCGGAAACGGGGCTCCTCTGAATGTGGGCGGGACTCTAGAGCTTCCCCTCGAGTGGAGACGGGTATGTAGGGGAAGTTCTTGAGTTGCAGTAAGGTTGTGAAGGACCCTTTGGAAGTTCCAGATCTTTGATGTGATTAGCCTCGAGATGCCTCTGCGGAAATGGGCCTCATCTCGCCTGGAGGGGAGAACCTCCTGGATTTTCCCGAGTTGTGGGAGGTGCTCTCGACTTACGACGGGGACCTCAGGGACCCGCTCTGGTGGCCTCAGGAAAGGCAAGTCCCCATGCGAGTTGCTCGGGGGCCTCTCGGGATTCCTCTCCCGTCGATGCTGGGGCCTAAGACCTTGTGTGGAGTCAGTGACGGAACCTGCGGATTCCTCTCCAGTGCTGACATGGATCTTGGTGTACTTCTGGAGTCTCCCCAGGGCAGTCAGTCCTGGTCTCGAGTGGGGGCATGCACGTGCCCTTTCCTCCCGTGCGTTAGCAGCAATGTCACTCTTCCCTTCGCGTGGATCAAGGGATCTGTGGCTTTCCCTCCAGGCTTTCTTCGAGGCTTTCCCACGAGGCTTTCCAACAGGGTTGTCCCACGTGCCACCGTGTTGTGAGTCGATCCTCGGCTTGAAAGTCGAGGCAGTGCAGGGAAAACAGGTTTCCCTGGAATGGACTGAGACATCTGGGGGACTCTGGGAATGGTGGCACGACCCTAGAGTTCCTCTCGCCTTTCCTGTGGAGAGCGCCTCCTCTTGAGATGCGACGGGAACGCCGGGAATTCTTTCCTGACCACGCAGGGAAAGAATCCCTCCTCTCGAGCTAGGAGGCGGAAACGGGGCTCCTCTGGATGTGTGCGGAACTCTCGTCCTTCCTCTCGAGTGGAGACGGATATGTCGGGGAACTTCTTGAGTTGCAGCAAGGGTGTTAAGGACCCTTTGGAAGTTCCAGAGGTTAGGTGTGACTAGCCTCGAGACGCCTCAGCGGAAATGGCCCTCATCTCGCCTGGAGGGCAGAACCTCTTGGATTTTCTCGAGTTGCGGCAGGTGCTCTCGACTTACGACGGGGACCCCTGGGACCCGCTCTGGTGGCCTCAGGAAAGGCCAGTCCCCATGCGAGTTGATCGGGGGCCTCTCGGGATGCCTCTTCCGTCGATGCTGGGGCCAAAGACCTTGTGTGGAGTCAGTGCTGGAACCTAGGATTCCTCTTCAGTGCTGACATGGATCTTGGGGTACATCTGGGGTCTCCCCAGGGGAGTCAGTCGTCGTCTCGAGTGGGGGAATGCACGTGCGCTTTCCTTCCGAGCTGTAGCAGCAGTGTCGAGCTTCCCTTCCCGTGGATCAAGGGATCTGTGGCTTTCCCTCCAGGCTTTCCACGAGGCTTTCCCACGAGGTTTTCCCACAGGGCTGTCCCACGTGCCACCGTGGTGTGAGTCGTTCCTCGGCTTGAAAGTCGAGGCAGTGCAGGGAAAACAGGTTTCCCTGGAATGGACGGAGACATCTGGGGGACTCTGGGAGTGGTGGCACGACCCTGGAGTTCCCCTCGCCTTTCCTGTGGAGAGCGCCTCCTCTTGAGATGCGACGGGAACGTCGGGAATTCTATCCCGACCACGCAGGGAAAGGATCCCTCCTATGGAGCCAGGAGGCGGAAACGGGGCTCCTATGGATGTGGGCGGAACTCTAGTGCTTCTTCTCGAGTGGAGACGGGTATGTCGGGGAACTTCTTGAGTTGCAGCAAGGGTGTGAAGGACCCTTTGGAAGTTCCAGATATTAGATGTGATTAGCCTCGAGACGCCTCTGCGGAAATGGGCCTCATCTCGCCTGGAGGGGAGAACCTCCTGGATTTACTCTAGTTGCGGCAGGTGCTCT
>SJYO01034207.1:0-20000 GCA_006410555.1 Capra ibex
TTACATACCTTTGGGGAGGGTCTTTTCAGTACATTAATCACATACAGAACAAAGCATTTACTAATTGGAGGTAAAACATTGGTATCCTTAGTGTCAAGAGTCTAGGAACATAGTCTCCTTACTTATAACAACAAATACGAACATTAGACATAAAATAAGTCAATATGTCACTCGACCTTTTCTAAAATAAGACTGACACACTATACTGTACAATTATTTTGACCTACTAAAGAACACTACTTCAACCACACATTACTTAACACTTGGATGGCTAAATTCCAACTTCCCTTTTATGGATTGTTATTTGAGAAGCAATCGTGTCTCCCTACTATAGACATTGTTAATCAAAGGTATGACGGAAATTCGGAGTTGATTAACCTATAAGGGGTAGTAAAGAGGTAACATGAAAAGGGGGAGACATTGACGACCCTGTAACACTACCTAGATTCTTCCTAGTATGTCTGGACTTGATGAGGTACGACAACGACGGAGTCGCAGACAGACCCCTCGTCCGTCGGACGTCCAGGAACTTGAGTGTGGTCGGTCAGGACACTCGTGGAGATGATCTACTGATGGGTGGAACTCTGGTCGTCAGAACGACTTGGGGTCCCAGATGACGTGTCCGGGGTGAAGTCACTGTGGGAGTCTCGAGTGGTCTAAGGACGAGGAGAACCAAACTTACCTGGTTAGGTGTGAGTCGGACCCCTCGGGTGTCGTGAAGTGGGTTCCTGAGTATTTCTGGACTTGGTGTTCATGACCTCGAAAGAGACGAACCAGGATGGGAACTGGATTCTTTAAGGACGGGATCTTGGAGGAGAGGACTCTCCAGAGTCCACACGACTCACACTCCCGACTTCGAGTCCCTAGGACTCACACCCAGAAACCCCTCTTCGTAGTTTTATTTGTCCCTTGAACGACTTCTGAGTAAAGTACCGGGGAGAAGTCTGGACGTCTAAATATTGAAGAATCTCACCCCTGAACTGGAGCTCCCCAAGTATAAGTGACTTTACCAAGTCTTTCTTGGAACATTCACCAAAGTTGGGCCAAAGGATAGTTCTAGTGGACTGGTCACAATTCGCTATTGGAGGGGTGTTTCAAGACAGAACCAGGACACCCTCGTAGTCACACCACACATCCTTCACGGGGTCCCCTGAGATTCCCCTCCGGGCCCAATTCCTGCACCGAGGACCAGGTAGACACTCTCGACTCCGGACCGAAGTCAGACTCCTCTCCGACGTCCTTACCAGATCGACCTAAACCTGGTCCCTTTAGTCAGTCGAATGTAGTGGACACACTCGTCTCCCAATCCTCGAGAGAGACTCCTCTTTTTAGTTCTTTATTCAACTTTCCGACCAGAGGTCCATCCTTCATTAACAAGGACTTAGAGAGGACTCTGTCCTGTCCTCTCCACCCAGAAAAGTCGAAAAGTTCCAAGAAGACAGACATCCACTTCATCAACGTCCAATTTCTCGACACGTCAACGGAAACTTCCATATAAAAGTTATACGTCTCTACACAAACGATGTAGTGTAGGAGTCTCTTCTGTCTCGTCCTCCTTCTTCTCCTCGTTTACTGTCAAGACAGGACCCAGACCCCGACGCAGACGAAAAGGGGGATTTTACGAACTTGACTCCCTTGGACGTTTGGAAATCAAGAGACGAAGATTAAAAAGACGGACCCCTCAACCAATAGTTGAAGAATAAAAAAGGAAAAGAACAGTATCACTCCTGGTCGAGAAATCTAGTGAAGAGGGAACACAGACTCTTGGAACAGAGGGAACAGACACAGGACCGAAAGAAATCTCGTACTACTTAAGAGTTCGACTTACTCACTGCAAGTTGACCACTTTTATAAGGGAAACACTCTCTAGTTGTACCCCTCCGTATCCAAGACTCTAAGAGTAACCGTACACCAAGTCAAACCCTGGAATCTCTTCGTCCCCTTTAATCCCTAGTTAAATGTATATATACGTTGAACTGTGTAAATCTTGTCCTAACTCTTTAACAGGAGTACTTGTCTTAATGGAGTCACCGGGTTTTAAGGTGTCTTTCAAACCCCTTATCTTCCTCTTTTCATACTCTGGAAACAGATATAACCATCTTTCCTGTGTGAGAATTCACGTCAGAATCCTATGTCTTGTACCTTCAACATATTCTTCACTTAAAACATATTTTGACTATAAAAAGTCCTAAGTCTAGTGACGATTGTAAATAGGGTGATGTGGAGTGCAAGGCACCAAGTCCACGAAGACGTTATAACACTATAACACTTGACACTACAAGGACGAAAAACTGAAAGTATTCCTAAAAACTTTCTAAATCACTCCCTACACATATTCGACGGTTTTAATTACATCGTTTGACGCGGAAGAATCAAGGGAAACGAAACCTTTTACTTGTGAGTGGAGACAAATCATTCCAAGAACGTAAAACTCTTACCTCCAAAAGTAGTGAGTTCGGGTCCAGACTAGTAAAGGTAACCATTATGTGAGGTGTGAGTAAAAGGTCTGTCTTAAGAATAGTGTAGAAACATAAAAGATGTTATAAATGTTCTTACAATAATGAATACTTAGAAATTTACAATATAGATTTTATATTACGTTGTGTTTACTATCTCTAAAACTTTCCTGATTTTCTAAGTCTTGGTTCTCGAGATTAAAACAGTAATACACAAAAATGTGGGATCACATAAAATTTCTATGTCTTATAACGGTGTTTATTTAATATTCTAAATTCGTGTCTTTAGATAAGGACTAAAATATTTGTACTTAGTAAAAAGAGGGTTGATCATATACAAACACACGTACTTTTACAATTGTCATATACTGTAAAAAAGACAAAAACTATGAAAACGGTCAATGGAGATGACCATTTTGTAGGTAATCTCACCAGAGACGCAAGTCAAGTTAGGTCAACGAGTCATTCCAGAGACACAACTGAATTAAGAAAAATGTATTTTAGCTCGAGTCTAGGTTACTTCATTTAGGGTTCGAGATGTAAAAGACTTATAAACTAGTTTATAAGGTTTGTTAAAACTTGTCGTTATAACAAATTAGATTTTAATAAATACACCGAGTAAGTTCTAATGTTTCCTTTTTGAATCTTTCAATATATCTTTACCAGTCTTTACCAAGTCTTGACCAGTTTTCCCAACAAGAGAGACGAATGATTAGATCATTTGGACATTTTAGACATGTCGCGTATTTCAAGTTATTGATACCTAAACATGGACCGAGAAAAGTCAAGTCAAGTCAGTGAGTCAACACAGGTTGAGAAACGGTGGGGTACCTGACGTCGTGTAGACTGTTAGTGGTTGAGGGTCTCGAATGAGTTGGTACATAGGTAAGTCAGGCACTGTGGTAGGTTGGTAGAGTTGGAAACAACAGGGGAAGAGGAGGGCGGAAGTTAGAAAGGGTCGTAGTCCGAGAAAAGGTTACTCAGTCAAGAACCGTAGTCCACCGGTTTCCTAACCTCAAAGTCGAAGTCGTAGTCAGGAAGGTTACTTATAAGTCCTGTTTAAAGGAAATCCTACCTGACCAACCGAGAAGAACGTCAAGTTCCCTGAGAGTTCTCAGAAGAGGTTGTGGTGTCAAGTTTTGGAAGCTAAGAATCCGCGAGTAGGAAGAAGTGTGAGGTTGAGAGTGTAGGTATGTACTNAAGGTCGAACACAAAGAAGGTCAGGTCGTAAAGAGTACTTTATGAGACGTATCTTCAATTTATTCGTTCCACTGTTATATGTCGGAACTGCATGAGAAAAAGGATAAACCTTGGTCAGACAACAAGGTACAGGTCAAGATTGACAATGAAGGACTGGACGTATGTCTAAAGAGTTCTCCGTCCAGTCCACCAGACCATAAGGGTAGAGAAAGTCTTAAAAGGTGTCAAAGAACACTAGGTGTGTCAGTTTCCGAAACCGTATCATTCATTTCGTCTTTATCCACAAAAACACCTTGTGAGAACGAAAAAGGTACTAGGTCGTCTACAACCGTTAAACTAGAGAATAAGGAGACGGAAAAGATTTTGGTCGAACTTGTAGTCCTTCAAGTACCAAGTGCATAACGACTTCGGACCGAACCTCTTAAAACTCGTAATGAAATGATCGTACACTCTACTCACGTTAACACGCCATCAATCTCGTAAGAAAACGTAACGGAAAGAAACCCTAACCTTACTTTTGACTGGAAAAGGTCAGGATACCGGTGACGACTCAAAAGGTTTAAACGACCGTATAACTCACGTTGACCGTCGTCGGCCCTCCTCGGTGGGGTGTAGACTCCGGTCCCCGTTGCCGGCCCTCCTCGGTGGGATACGGGTTCCGGTCTCCGCCGCGGACTCTGGTCCCCGTCACCGGTCCTCCTCGTTGGGTTTCAGGTTCCCCGACACCGACTCACCCGTGTCCTTCCGGATCTCCTCGATAGAGTGCACCTTACAGTCCTTCCCCTCACCACACCTCTATGGGGAGTAGCTTCCATTCCTCGTCGTCGACGTGAAACGACCTCGTCGACACTTCTCTATGGGGTGAGGGTTCCATTCTCTTTGGGTTCATTTTACCATCTACAACGTTCTCCCGTATTCTCCCGTCTGTGTGGCTTTGGTATAAGTGTCTTTTGTTCAGTCACATGAGTGTGATCCTAGTGTGGGAACAGATTCAGTTACTTTGATTCGGTACGGACACCCCGTTGGGTTCTACCCGCCCAGTACCACCTCTCCAGACTGTCTTACACCAGGCGACCTCTTCCCTTACCGTTTGGTGAAGTCATAAGAACGGATCTCTTGGTGTACTTGTCATACTTTTCCGTTTAACTATCCTATGACTTTCTCCTTGAGGGGTCCAGTCATCCACGGGTTATACGATGGCCTGTAGTCACCTCTTTATTGAGGTTTTTCTTACTTCCCTACCTCGGTTTCGTTTTTGTTTTGGGTCGACACCTACACTGACCACTATCTTCGTTCCAGACTACGACATTTTTCGCGATCTCGTATAATGATACATTTTTTCATATAATAACATATGGTAGTCTGTGAGAAGAGTAACTTTTTAATTGAGACATGAACGACAAAAGTTGAACCCAGTGTAATCCTTCAGAAGGGTGTCAGTGTACCGTAGACAGGTAACATAAGGTCCCTGCCGACTGTAAGACCCGACACCGGTATCTGAAGTGAGTTCTCAATCTCTCAGTTAAGGATTCGTCCAACTATTCTTCAGACCCCCAGGGGTTCCTCCCTCCCCAGAACTTAAGAGTTCCTCTTCCTTTCTTTTCTGTAAAAACAGACGTAAGGAATCAGAATCAGTTAATGTGTTCAGTCAAATTTGAGACATGATCCCTAACTTCGACTTCCACTTCAGCGAGTCAGCACAGACTGAGAAACGTTGGGGCACCTGACATTGGATGATCCGAAGTGACAGGTGTCCTAAGAGGTCCGTTGTTATGACCTCACCTAACGGTAAAGGAAAAGGTCCCCTAGAAGGGCTGGGTCCCAAGTTTGGACCCAGAAGACGTAGTTTCCGTCTGCGAAATTGGAGACTCGGTGGTCCCTTCGGGGACATGATCCCTAATATGTTGTTGTTACATAGGACGAACTTCTGTCAAAGAGGAAGGACTTTTGGAAGACCAATTAGGACAATAAAATTTTACATTTAATACCCTCACCCAGATCATTCTAGAAATGTTTGAGGTCTGTAAGAAAACAAAGTAACCCTATTGATTAATTTTCCATATATTGAGGGAACGATTGTGATCACTCACCCGCGAGAAAGACGGGGGAAGACTACAGATGCAGTCTTCGAAAGAGATAGAGAAAAGATGAAAGTCAAGTCAAGTCAAGTCAGGGAGTCAGCACAGGCTGAGACACGCTGGGGTACTTAGCGTCGTGTGGTCCGGAGGGACAGGTTGTGGTAGAGGGACTCAAGTGAGTCTGAGTTCAGGCAGTTTAGGCACTATCGTAGGTCGGTAGAGTAGGAGACAGCAGGGGAAGAGGAGGACGGGGGTTAGGGAGGGTCGTAGTCTCAGAAAAGGTTACTCAGTCGAGAAGTGTACTCCACCGGTTTGATGACCTCAAAGTCCAAATCGTAGTAAGGAAGTTTTCTTTAGGGTCCCAACTAGAGGAAGTCTTATCTGACCAACCTAGAGGAACGTTAGGTTCCCTGGGAGTTCTCAGAAGAGGTTGTGGTGTCAAGTTTGCGTAGTTAAGAAACCGTGAGTCGAAAGAAGTGTCGGGTTGAGAGTGTAGGTATGTACTGGTGTCCTTTTTGGTGTCGGAACTGATCTGTTTGGAATCAGTCGTTTCATTACAGAGACGAAAACTTATACGACAGATCCAACCAGTATTGAAAAGAAGGTTCCTCATTCGCAGAAAATTAAAGTACCGACGTCAGTCGTAGACGTCACTAAGACCTCGGGTCTTTTTATTTCAGACTGTGACAAAGGTGACAAAGAGGTAGATAAAGGGTACTTCACTACCCTGGCCTACGATGCTAGAAGCAAAAGACTTACACCTCGTCATTCCGTTGAAAAAGTGAGAGGAGAAAGTGAAAGTAGTTCTCCAAAAAATCGGGGAGAAGTGAAAGACGGTATTCCCACCACAGTAGACGCAGAGACTCCAATAACTGTAAAGAGGGCCGTTAGAACTAAGGTCGAACACAAAGAAGGTCAGGTCGCAAAGAGTACTACATGAGACGTATCTTCAATTTATTCGTCCCACTGTTATATGTCGGAACTGCATGAGGAAAAGGATAAACCTTGGTCAGACAACAAGGTACAGGTCAAGATTGGAAACGAAGGACTGGACGTATGTCTAAAGACTTCTCCGTCCAGTCCACCAGACCATGAGGGTAGAGAAAGTCTTAAAAGGTGTCAAAGAACACTAAGTGTGTCAGTTTCCGAAACCGTATCAGTTATTTCGTCTTTATCTACAAAAAGACCTTGAGAGACCGAAAAAGGCACTAGGTCGCCTACAACCGTTAAACTAGAGAATAAGGAGACGGAAAAAGATTTTGGACGAACTTGTAGTCCCTCAAGTGCCAAGTGTATAACGACTTCGGACCGAACCTCTTAAAACTCGTAATGAGATGATCGTACACTCTACTCACGTATACACGCCATCAACCTCGTAAGAGACCGTAACGGAAAGAAACCTTAAACTTACTTTTGACTGAAAAAGGTCAGACACAGGTGACGACTCAAAAGGTTTAAACGACCGTATAACTCACGTCGTGAAAGTGTAGTAGTAGAAAGTCCTAAAGTTTGTCGAGTTAACCTTAAGGTAATGGAGGTGATCGAAACAAACATCACTACGAAAGATTCCGGGTGAACTGAAGTGTAAGGTCCTACAGGCCGAGATCTACTCACTAGTGTAGTTGTACTAATAGACCCAGCACTTCTAGAAAAAACATGTCAAGAAGGTACATAAGGAAGGTGGAGAAGAATTATAGAAGACGAAGACAATCCAGGTCTGGTAAAGACAGGTAATAGCTCGGGTAGAAACGTACTTTACAAGGGTACCATAGAGATTAAAAGAACTTCTCTAATTATTTTAAGATAATGTGTTTTCGAGACTGACTAGTTCGAACCAGAGACCGGAGCTTAGCTTAAGAAGAGGAAGTCTCCGGTTCTTAGGGCCACAGAAGACACCAAGTCGTTGTCGGAAAGTTCTCCTCACCCTCACGGACCTGGAGCCAGTCGGCCTTAACATGTCCCTGGACTACAATCTCTTGATACCCTTGTACCGAAAGAGCCACTCTTGTCGACGGAAGGTCTTAGGGAATAGTTGGGAGTCCTAAAACCAAGGAAGTGAACATCTGCCAGAGGACCTTAACAGACACAGGACGCTTTCTCAAAAGATAGAGACGAAAACTCCTTATTTACCCTCAACCACTCTTATCCGTCTTTCGAAGGACTACTGAGTGTACTAAGATTGGAAGGAGAAAGAACTCGAGAGACGGAGGAAACGAGATCTGATCTCCAGTGAGAGAGTCAAATGACCATATTTTAGTACGACGGAAGGAGTAGTTCTGTCTCCAGTTGAGAATGAAAACTGACTCACAATAAGACTACCTCTAGAATCCTAGACCCAAAATTGATAACGGATGATGTCATTTACACGAAAGATATGTCAAAAAACCCTTCAGTGCAGGACCTGAGAGAAGTGTAAGATGTTACGGAAGGAGAGAGGGCTCTAGTGTTACAACAAGTCAGCGAGTCAGTACAGGCTGAGAAACACTGGGGTACCTGACGTCGTACAGTCCGAAGGGAGTGGTTGAGGGTCTCGAACGAGTTTGAGTACAGGTAACTCAACTACTACGGTTGTTTCGTAGAGTCGGAGACAGTGGAGGAAGAGGAGGAAAGGAGTTAGAAAGGGTCGTAGTCCCTAAAAAGGTTACTCAGCCGAAAAGGGTAGTTCACCGGTTTCATAACCTCAAAGTCGAAGTCGTAATCAAGAAGGTCACTTATAAGTCCTGACTAAAGGAAATCCCACCTGACCAAACTAGAGGAACGACAGGTTCCCTGAGAGTTCTCAGAAGAGGTCGTGGTGTAAAGTTTTCGCACTTAAGAAACCGTGAGTCGGAAGAAATACCAGGTTGAGAATGTAGGTATGTATTGATGACCTTTTTGGTATCGAAACTGATCTACCCGGAAACAACCGTTTCATTACAGAGACGAAAAATTGTACGACAAATGCAAACAGTAACGAATAGAAGGTTCCTCCTTCGTGGAAAATTAAAGTACCGACGTCATTGGGAGACGTAACTAAAACCTCAGGTTCCTTTATTTCAGAGAGGGACAATGTTGACAAAGGGGAAAATAAACGGTACTTCTCTACCCTGACCTACGGTACTAGAATCGAAAAACTTAAAACTCATAATTCGGTCGAAAAAGTGAGAGGAGAAAGTGAAAGAAGTTCTCCGAGAAATCAAGGAGAAACGAAAGACGGTAGTCCCACCACAGTAGACGTATAGACTCTAGTAATTATAAAGAGGACCGTTAGAACTAAGGTCCAACTCGAAGTAGGTTAGACCGTAAAACGTACTACAATAGACGCACATTCAATTTATTCGTCCACTGTTATATGTCGGAACTACATGAGGAAAGGGTGAAACCTTGGTCAACTAACAAGGTACAGGTCAAGATTGACAACGAAGGACTGGACGTATGTCTAAAGAGTCCTCCGTCCAGTCCACCAGACCATCAGGGTAGAGAGTGTTAAAAGGTGTCAAGTAACACAAGGTGTCTTTCGGAAATCGTATCGGTTACTTCGTCTTCATCTACAAAAGACCTTAAGAGAATGAAAAAGAGACTAGGTCGCCTACAACCGTTAAACTAGATAACAAGTACAAAAAAGATTTAGGTCGAATATGAAGACCTACAAGAGTCAAGTGTATGACAACTTCGGATCGAACTTCCTAAAACTCGTAATGGAACGACCGTACATGTTACTCACGTTAACACGTCTTCAAACTTGTAAGAAACCGTAACTAGAAGAAACCCTAACCTTACTTTTGACTGGAAAAGGTTGGACATCGGTGACGACTCAAAAGGTTTAAACGACCGTATAACTTACTTCGTGAAATTGTCGTAGTAGGAAACATTAAATTTTATCCAGTCGACCTTAAGGTAGTAGAGATGATCGAGACAAATATCACTACGAAGGATTCTGGGTGAACTGAAGAGTGAGGTCCTAAAGACCGAGATCCACTCACCAGTGTGGTAGCCCTAATAGACCACACTATTCTAGAAAAATCATATCAAGTAGACACATAAAAGTGGTGGAGAGGAATTATCAGCACAGGTTGCGAAACACTGGGGTACCTGATATGTCAGACAGCTTAAGAGCTCCGGTCTTATGACCTCACCCATTGGAAAGGGAGAGGTCCCCTAGAAGGGTTGGAAGGATCCCAAGCTTGGATCCAGAGGACGTAACGTCCGCCTAAGAAATGGTCGACTCGGTGTCCCCTTTGAGTCATGTCAAGCAGACACATAAAAGTGGTGGAGAGAATAATAGAAGACGAAAACAATCCAGGTATGACAAAGACAGGAAAGAACACGGGTAGAAACGTACTTTACAAGGGAACCATAAAGAGAAAGACAAAAAGGGAAAAAACCAATTAAAAATAAAAGATAGCCTCATCTCAACTAAAGACAAAACAAACAAAATCCAAATACTCTTGTACTAAGTCAATATGTGTCTACATACAGATAAGACACATAGGTCAGCTGAAGGGACACGATAAACCATCCAGGTGACCGTAATAGATATACCATTATTTATCACACAAAAACAAGTAGCGTTGGAGAGTTCCAGAGGGACGGTGATGTAAAAAAAAAAATTCAGTATTCAACCCAAAGATTCGGACACTCAGACAAAGACAAATATCAATCAGTTAGACATATTTACATATCTAAGGGGGAGATTCTCTATGAAGAAGAAAGTAGAGACTGAAGTGACTCATACTACTTAAGAGTCAGGTGGGTACGAGGACTTTTACAGTAAGTAAGTAAGTAGGAAAACCTACCGACTCACGTACGGTCACAAATCTTCCTGTGGACTGAGAAGTAAAGAGATATCTACCTTGAAGCCACCTACGAGACAGAATCTATAACAGTTATCGTGACGGGACTTTTAACTCCACGTTGATAGTAGAATTTAGTACTAAAAGAGACCCACATTCCGTTCCTCACCCGAACGGTCTAGTACACCATACAGATATAAATCACAAAATTCCTTAAAGGTATGAGAAAAGGAACACCGACGTGGGTGAGTTAATGTGAGGGCGGGTGTCATATCCTCTTAAGAGACACTGGGAAAGGGACTCGTCGTTAATTGGAAACATCCTGTGTCTCCTAAGGAAACATCTGGAAAACCTTCTACCTATAAGACACTCCACACTCCACTATGGAGTAACGTCAAAACTAATCGTAAAGAGATTTTCACTAGGATTCGTAGAAAAGTACACAAAATACCGGTAGACGTACGGAAGGAACCTCTGTATAGGTAAATCTACAAACACCAAAAAGATAACCTAACTATCCCAAAAAAAAACAAAAAAAAACGTCGAAATAGTACTCGACGTACTCGTCAAACGTACAACCCTCTACTTAAGTAATAAAATTTGTAGACTACGTTTGTAAATAAAAGGGTAAGACTTCCGACAGAAAAAGAAAGGAAATCCAACGGGAACGTCACGTTTCGAAAAATCTACTACTCCACGGAAAAATTTCAAAACAAAATCAAAATTAATAAGATTCGTATCTAACTTTTTCTTGAAGAACACTAAGTACAGTTTCACACAAACGGATATAAAAGGAGTTCTCCTAATCTCATTAGAAGACAGGTAAATTGAGAAGTTCGATAGACCTAAAAAAGAAGACATTCGTCAATCCCTCTCTACATTAAGAAAGGGAAAGGGGAACAAATTCCTTCGAAGAGGGACAGGTAGGACTGACAATTGTCGAATGTAACGGTCGTAGTCACCTCCTCTGAAGGGTACAGAGGTGCAGGAGAGACGGTAAAACAATCATTTGGAATCCTGTATCCGGTGAGACTCGACCCACTCCACTCTACAAGAACATCAAAACTAAAATTAAAGAAATTATTGACCGTTACACTCGTAGAAAAGAACCCAAAGTATCGGTGGATCTACAGAAGACCCCTCTTTATAGGTAAATCTAGAAACGGGAGGTGGTGAAAAAATTGACTTGTCGTACCCACCAAACGCACAAAACCCCTACTTAAGGAATAAAAGTGGAACCAACATTGTAAAAAAAGAGGACTCCCAATAAAACAAAAAGGAAGTCCAAAGGGGAGGAAAACTAGAGACCAAGGAGACGGAAAAGATTTAGGTTGATCTTGTAGACCTTCGAGAGTCAAGTATATGAGAATTTCGGAGCGAACCTCTTAAAACTCCTAATGAAATAACCACACACTCTACTCACGTTAACACGTCATCAACTCGTAGGAAACCGTAACGGAAAGAAAGTCTAACCTTACTTGTGACTGGAAAAGGTCAGGACACCGGTGACGACTCAAAAGGTTTAAAGGGACGTATAACTCACATCGTAAATTTGTCGTAACAGAAAATCCTAAACGTTATCGAGTCGACCTTAAAGTAGTAGAAGTGATCAAACAAGTATCACTACGAAGGATTCCGGGTGAACTGAAACGTAAGGTCCTGCAGACCGAGATCCACTCACTAGTGTGGTACTACCAATAGAAGTCAAGTCAAGTCAAGTCAAGTCAGCGAGTCAGTACAGGCTGAGAAACGCTGCGGTACTTAGAGTCGTGCGGTCCGGAGGGACAGGTAGTGGTTGAGGGCCTCAAGTGAGTCTGAACGTAGGTAGCTCAGTTACTACGGTAGGTCGGTATAGTAGGAGTCAGCAGGGGAAGAAGCGGACGGGGGTTAGGGAGGGTCGTAGTCTCAGAAGAGGTCACTCAGTTGAGAATCGTACTCCTCCAGTTTCATGACCTCAAAGTCGAAATCGTAGTAACGAAGGTTTCGTTAGGGTCCCGACTAGAGGAAATCTTACCTGACCAACCTAGAGGAACGTCAGGTTCCCTGAGAGTCCTCAGAAGAGGTTGTGGTGTCAAGTTTTCGTAGTTAAGAATCCGCGAGTCGGAAGAAGTGTCAGGTTGAGAGTGTTGGTATGTACTGGTGACCTTTTTGGTATCGGAACTGATCTGTTTCGAATCAGCCGTTTTATTACAGGGACGAAAACTTATACGACAGATACAACCAGTATTGCAAAGAAGGTTCCTCATTCGCAGAAAATTAAAGTACCGACGTCAGTGGTAGACGTCAGTAATACCTCGGGGGTTTTTATTTCAGACTGTGACAAAGGTGACAAAGAGGTAGATAAAGGGTACTTCACTACCCTGGCCTACGATACTAGAAGCAAAAGACTTACAACTCGAAATTCGGTTGAAAAAGTGACAGGAGAAAGTGAAAGTAGTTCTCCGAAAAATCGAGGAGAAGTGAAAGACGGTATTCCCACCACAGTAGACGCAGAGACTCCAATAACTGTAAAGAGGGTCGTTAGAACTAAGGTCGAACACAAAGAAGGTCAGGTCGCAAAGAGTACTACATGAGACGTATCTTCAATTTATTCGTCCCACTGTTATATGTCGGAACTGCATGAGGAAAAGGATAAACCTTGGTCAGACAACAAGGTACAGGTCAAGATTGACAACGGAGGACTGGACGTATGTCTAAAGAGTTCTCCGTCCAGTCCACCAGACCATAAGGGTAGAGAAAGTCTTAAAAGGTGTCAAAGAACACTAGGTGTGTCAGTTTCCGAAACCGTATCAGTTATTTCGTCTTTATCTACAAAAAGACCTTGAGAGAACTAAAAGGGTACTAGGTCGCCTACAACCGTTAAATTAGAGACCAAAGAGACGGAAAAGATTTTGGTCGAACTTGTAGTCCCTCAAGTGCCGAGTACATAACAACTTCGGACCGAACCTCTTAAAACTCGTAATGACATGATCGTACACTCTACTCACGTTAACACGCCATCAAGTTCGTAAGAAACCGTAACGGAAAGAAACCTTAAACTTACTTTTGACTGGAAAAGGTCAGGACACCGGTGACGACTCAAAAGGTTTAAACGACCGTATAACTCATGTCGTGAAAGTGTAGTAGTAGAAAGTCCTAAACTTTCTCTAGTTGACCTTAAGGTAGTGGAGGTGATCGAAACAAACATCTCTACGAAAGATTCCGGGTGAACTGAAGTGTAAGGTTCTACAGACCGAGATCTACTCACTAGTGTAGTAGTACTAATAGACCCAGCACTTCTAGAAAAAACATGTCTAGAAGGTACATAAGAACGGTGGAGAAGAATTATAGAAGACGAAGACAATCCACGTATGATAAAGACAGGAAATAGCTCGGGTAGAAACGTACTTTACAAGGGTACCGTAGAGAGTAAAAGAACTTCTCTAGAGATCAGAAAGGGTAAGACAACAAAAGGAGATAAAGAAACGTAACTAGCGACTTCTTCCGAAAGAATAGAGAAGAACGATAAGAAACCTTGAGACATAAGTCTACGAATATAGAAAGGAAAAGAGGAAACGAAAAGTGGAGAGAAGAAAAGTGTCGATAAACATTCCGGAGGGGTCTGTCGGTAAAACGAAAAAACGTAAAGAAAACGTACCCCTACCAGAACTAGGGACAGAGGACATGTTACAGTGCTTGGAGTAAGGTATCAAGTAGTCCGTGAGATAGATAGTCTAGATCCGGGAATTTAGATAAAGAGTGAAGGTGACATTTTAGTATTCCCTAAACTAAATCCAGTATGTACTTACCAGATCGCCAAAAGGGATGAAAGAAGTTAAATTCAGACTTAAACCATTATTCCTCAAGTACTAGACTCGGTGTCAGTCGAGGACCAGAACAAAAACAACTGTCATATCTCGAAGAGGTAGAAACCGACGTATCTTATATTAGTGAGACTAAAGTCACAACTGGTAGACCACTATAGGTACACATCTCAGAAGAAAACACAACAACCTTCTCCCACAAACGATACTGGTCTCAGCCTGTGCTGACTTCAGTGGATCGTCATCGTCGTCGTCGTCGTCGTTAGAAGTGCAAAGAAAGAAAGTGACGGCGAGGGCGGGGAAATGTAGGGGCGGGTGTCACATCCTTCTGAAGAATAAACGGAGCGGAAGGCGTAGTAAATTTGAAGCATCTCGAAAACTTTCTACCGGTAAGACTCCCCACACGTAACTATGGTGCGACGTCGAAACTACCCGTAAAGAGGTTGTGGCTACCCTTAGTAGAAAAGTACACGATACCGGTAGACCTACGGTCGACTTCTGTTTCCGGATAAATCTGGAAACCGGATAAAAAGATAACTAACTAAAAACTACAACTCGACTTACTTGACAAACGTACAAAAACCTCTACTCATTTAACAAAAAATAAAAACAAAAATTATATTTAAATAAATAAAATTAACCGTCGATTAATGTTACGACATAACCAAAACGGTATGTAGTTTTACTTATGTGGTATCCACATGTGCACAAGGGTTAATTCACATTGGTAAAAAGGGTTAAATTCACAACAGAAAAAGAAAGTAAATCTCAAGGGGAACGACACGATTTCGAAAACTCCAATTACTCCAATGAAAACAACTCCCAAAAAAAAACAACAACAATAGGATTCTCCCTTTCGTTCTTGAACGACACTAAATAAAGTTTTGGACAGAACGGGTATAAAAGGAGTTCTTCAAATCTCATAGGTAACGAGGTAAATCAAGAAATTAACTAAACCTCGAAGAAAAGACCGACTCCAATCCCTCTCTACGTTAAAGTAACTGAAAAGTGAACAAAGTCCTCGGAGGTGTCCTAGGAGACGAGACCGACGATTATTAACTCCAATGATCGGAGTTCCATCCTCTCAAAGAAAAAAAGGTTTTGGAGAGGTCGTAAATGACAAACATCTCAAAAAGTGTGATCGGTAAGACTGACTCTGATCGAGTAAGGATCAACAGCAAAAATAAACTTAAAGAGATTTTAACGAAGTACAACTTTCCAAAGGTAAACTAAATTTTTGTTTTTGTTTTTGTCACACTAATTTAGGTCGGAGAGTTCTAACCGGAGAACTGGCAGACGGGACAAAACTTAAGAAAAGGGGTCTGGGTGGGCTCCTGAGCTCAACTCCTCTCCACACAAAAGTAATGCTGGGGAACCAGGTAGGACGATGATGGTTACGGTGAAAGAGGAAGACAATGACCAACTTACATAAGGCCACAGATCTACCTGGTCAATGGAAGTAAAGACATAGCTACCTGTAAAACAAACTGTGAGACAGAAGTTATATCAGTTATCACGACAGGATTTTTATTCCCATGTACGTGTATAGTAAATTTAACAAATCAAAAAGACCTAGATACCGTTCCTCAACCGAAGGTCCCGCAATCATTGAGGTACAAAAGGAAGAACCGGCGTGAATGGGTAAATGTAGGGACGGGGGTCCCATCTTCCTAAGGAAAAGGGGACGAGGACCGTCTCAAATTAGAAACATCTAGAAAACCTCCTAGGAGTGAGAGTCACTAAAATCGACTATGGAGTAACAGCAAAACTAAAGGTAAAGAGGTTAGTAATCCCTGCGACTCGTAGAAAAGTACACGGAATATCGCTAGACCTATGTAAAAAACTTTTTTATAGGTAAATCTAGAAACCGGGTAAAGACACCACACACACTCACACACACACACACTCTCACACACACTCACACACTCACTCATACACACACACACACACACACAAAACTCGACGTACGCGGCAAACGAACAAAACGTCTACTTAATGAACAACTATATAAAAGAACGGTTGAAAAAAAGGTGAGACTCCCAACGGTAAAAGAAAGCAATACCAAAGGGAACGACACATTCACGAAGATTCCAATTACTCTAGGGAACGACTCAAAAAGAATAAAGATAAAAAGTAATATGATTCTCCACCTAGGTCTCCCTTAAACGACACTAAATACAGTTTCGGACAAAAAGGATACGAAAGGAGATTACCATCCCTCATTAACAGAGAGGTAAATCAAGAAATTGATTAAACCTCAAAAAGAAATTTACCCATCCCTCACAACATTAAAGTAAGAGAAAAACGAACAAATTCCTGGAAGGAGGGACAGGAGACAGGACCGATAATTGTTCAATGCAACCGGAGGACTGGTAGACGGGACAAAACTTAAGAAAAAGGTCCTGGATAGGGTCCTGTAAACAACTCTTGTCCACATAAAACCAGTCGCGTCCAAAAAGTCAACAACAATGGTTTTCGTTGGTGTTCCGCCGTAGTAAAAAGTAGGAGGTGAAAAAACCCATTAAATAAAAAAAGAGTGTCTCAACTAAAGGCTGATGCAAAATCCACATGTCCTTGAACTAAGTCAGTATTTATCTACATGGCGACAAGAAAGCCCCCTAGAAAAGGGTACTTCCAATAGTGTCACACAAAGGAAGTTGAACGAGACGACAAGTCAACCAGGAAAATCTACTGGACAAACTATACATCACTACACTCGTAAAATTAGGGAGAATCACATAGGGAGGACGTTGCAAAAATTTTTTATTAGTACTCAACTAAAAAATTGAGACTCAGACAAAGATAAACGTTTAATAAAATAAACGTACTTAAAGACCGAAGGTGGAAAGTCATGATAAAATCCTACAAACGGAAACCAGAGTATGGAGTCACTATTAGAGAGTCATGTAGGTACGACGACGAGTACCATCACAAAAAAAACAAACAAACAAAAAAACAAAAAACAGACTCACATAAGGTGACAGATCTACCCGGTCAATCAGAAGTAAAAAGACAGCTAAAAACCAATTACGAGACTGGACCGATAACACTTGTCACGACGGGACTTTTATCTTTACATGTATAAGAAACCTTAATCCTAAAAAAAGGTCTAGTTTCGTTCCTCACCATAACGACCTTTTGCACCATTGAGAGATAAAGCACAAAGTTTCTCGGAGGTCTATAAAGGGAAGCACCGACGTGGGTGGGTAAATGTTGGGACGGGTGCCGTATCCTCCCAAGGGACAAGGGGAGCGGGAGCCGTCGTGAATTCGAAGCTTCTAGAAAACTCCTACCGGCAAGACTCGGCACACTCTTCTACCGAGTACCATCAAAATTAAACGTAAAGAAGTGATGAATGACTACTACTCATAGATAGGGGCCCGAAAAATGGAAGATGCCCCTCATGTCAATTGGAGGCCTTTCACCGAAGAACTTTCAGTCGGGACAAAACTCAAGAGAAGTACACCAAATGGGGCCTTCTAAAGAAATCCCGACCACAATAAATCCCGGCTCGGGTTATCGGGGCCAAAAGTTCACGAACAATGTCCCTTACTGGTGTTCCACCGTCGTAAAGAAGTACGGGGGAGACCAATGGACCCGTTGGTCTCGGAATCCCGTTTAGACCAAAGACCCGACAGTTATTCTTGCGTAGGGCCCTAGAAGGGCTGGGTCCCTAACTTGGGCGAAGAGGGTGTAGAGGACGTGACCGTCTACCTAAGAAATGGTGGTCGCGGTGGACCCTTCGGGATTCCGAACACAGAGGAATGAAGAAGGGGGAAGGGGAAGTAGGGGGTCCGCCAGGGTTACTAACGTTGTGGTGAGACGTCTCCCTGGACAGGAGAGTCACCCCACTGGGATTCCTTCCTCCGACCTCCACCCTTGGGGTGGTGGTCCTCTGTGCCCCGGGCCCCGTGAAACGTTTCGAGAAGGTCGGGTCTCTGGGGTGGTAGGAAACCCCCGTGATCTAATCCACGACGACGTCCTCCCAGGGTGTCCTAGACCTCTAACACCTGAGTACGTCTCCCCTTGTCCTTCGGGTACAGGTGGCCCGACCCCCCGACTAACCGACCGTATAGGAGGGGTCGCGGGAGTCGGGGTCCTGTCGGGGCGGACCCCTGGGTCGGACGAGTCCGGGGTCCCTGCACTGCGGTCGGGTCCAGGGGTTCCGGGCTCCCCTTGACTCAGTCGTCAAGAAAACAGAAAGAAAGAAAGGACAAAGCAAATAAAACTTAAACTCATATATCCACTAAACGTGACAACACCCAAACAAACAAACAAACAAAAAATTACACATTTCGTTGCAATAAGTAAATATGTATCTACATATATACAAGAAAATAGAGTATATCCAATAAATGTCAGTTTCGTCCCAAGGAACACGGGATGTCACCCAGGAATACCTATAAAATATTGATCGTCACACATATACAATAAAAGTTTGTATATAAAGAGGGACGTGGGCCGGAAAGGAAAAATCATTGTACAAAGAAATGATTCACATACTTCGACAATGACAAAACATTTCTTCGAGTGAACAAAGGTACGAACCTAAGGTGGATCTTCACTATTGTCCACTATGAAACAGAGTGAATCAAGTAGATCACACTAGCAGAGACCGAGAAGGGACACCGACCTTCACCGAAGGAAAGTAGGAAAAGACAGACCCAAACACATAGACTGGGGCCGACGAAATTGGTAAGTGGACAGGAAGACGTGAGTCCAAAGAAAACATAGAACCGCTCACATAGGTCACGACGGTACTAACAACCGCACGTCATAGAACTTTAAAACCAAAAGGGTCCTAGGTACGGGTCCGTACCCTACCGACCCAGTGTACCATGAAACAACGACTCACAGACTTTCGGGGAGGCACGACAAGAGGTCTCACCTACGTGACTAAATGTAAGGGTAGACCCCATCCTCCCAAGGGAAGAGAGGTGTGGGCGAGGTCGTAAATAACAACAGCTTAAAAACTCTACCGGTACGACTGACCACAGTTCACTATAGAGTGACTTGAAAACTACACGTAAAGAGATTACTAATGTCTGTGACTCGTAGAAAAACGTATGAAATATAGGTGGACCTACGGAAGATACCTCTTTGTGGGTAAAGCTTGAAACCGGGTGAAAAGGAAAAAAAGAAAAAAAAAACAATTATTTAACTCGACGTACCTGACAAACGTATAAAACCTCTACTTAAGGAACATAGAGGTAAACGTTTGTGAAAAAAGGGGTGGGTAAGACTCCCAACAGAAAAAGAAAGCAAATATCAAATGGGACGACGAGTTTACGAGAATTCCAATTACTTCAGGGTAAACAACTAAAATAACATAATAAGATTCTTACTTAGGTTTTTCTTGATCGACGCTAAATATAGTTCCCTACAAGACATATAAAAGGAGTTCCCGAAATATCATAGGTAGGCAGACAAATCTAGAGACGAAACCGCATACAAAAAGACGTACCCCAATTCGTCACATCATTAAAGCAGCGGAAAAGGGAACAAACTCCTTGGAGGTGGGACAAGGAGGCACGACTGCCAATTGTCGAATGGAACGGTCGTAGCCACATCCTCCCAAGGGCAAAAGGGTGTAGGAGAGGTCGTAAAGAACAAACGTCTGAAAAATGGTTACCGGTAAGACTAGTCTCACTCCACTATGGAAGTAACATCAAAACTAAACTTAAAGACATT
>SJYO01034219.1:0-10000 GCA_006410555.1 Capra ibex
CACATGTCTTAATGAAGTTTGAATGTTAAATAAATTGTATATTCACTTAAAAAATAAATAAATAAATTTAGGAGAAAAATCTATGTGTTTTATTGCTGAGTTATCTCCAGTTTTTGTATTTTCCTTGTAGATATTTTTGCTACATGAGTCACACTCATGAGCCTTCCTTGTCTGTGTTATGACTACAGAGTTCTCGGTGTTCTCACATGTGTCATCCATGCAGGACCTGATAGGATTTTATGAGTGCTTTTGAATTTTCTCATGCATTTAGAAATTAATTTTAACTGAAGAAATTGATGCCACTTAGGAGATTTGAATGAAACTTTCTGATCCCTTAATTGAGATAAAAGGGGAACAGCATCAAGTTCTAGAGGTTTCATTCAGGCAGTTATAACTGACCAAGATGCGCAAAAACATCCTTAAAAAAATAGAAATTATTTATTTATTTTTGGCTCTGCTGGGCCTTCATTGCTGTGCAGGCTTTTCTGTAGTTGTGGTGAGTAGGGGCTACTCTCTAGTTGCGAAGAGGGGAGCTACTCTTCCTTGAAGTGTGTGGGGTTCTCATTGTGGTAGCTTCTCTTGTTGAGGAACACAGGCTGTAGGGCACACAGGCTTCAGTAGCTGCAGCTCCTGGGCTCAGTAGTTGTGGCTCCTGGGCCCTAGAGCACAGAATCAATAGTTATGGTTCAGGGGTTTAGTTGCTCCAAGGCATGCAGGATCTTCCTAGATCAGGGATCGAACCTGTGTCTCCTGCATTGGTACAAGGATTTTTTTTACCCACTGAGCCACTAAGGAAGCCCCAGATGCTGTGTGACGCTGTTTTTCTTAGTGAGGAACACACAACTCATTGAGGGCACACAGGAGAGCTCTCTGGAAATGCATGGAGGAAACTGCATGGAAGCTCTCTTTGATCCCTCCAAAGTCTTAGGCTGCTAGTGGGGTGGGGGGAGGTGGTGTTCTGATGAACAAATGACAGATATGAGAATGTGGCAAATACAGCAGGTTTCTGAGAATCCAGAAAATAAAATTCTGTCCTCCTGAGTTAGAAGAGTTTCTGGGCAGCACAGAACACTAACACCACTAGACAGAGGTTATTATACTTTCCCAGACTTAGATCTGGAGAAGGCAATGGCACCCCACTCCAGTACTCTTGCCTGGAAAATCCCATGGACGGAGGAGCCTGGTGGGCTGCAGTCCATGGGGTCGCTAAGACTCAGACATGACTGAGTGACTTCCCTTTCACTTTTCCCTTTCATGCATTGGAGAAGGAAATGGCAACCTACTCCAGTGTTCTTGCCTGGAGAATCCCACGGACAGTGGAGCCTGGTGGGCTTCCGTCTATGGGGTCGCACAGAGTCAGACATGACTGAAGCAACTTAGCAGCAGCAGCAGCAGCAACAGACTTAGATCTGGGAAAAATGGAAACAGTGACAGACTTTCTTTTTGGGGGCTCCAAAATCACTGCAGATTGTTACTGCAGCCATGAAATGAAAAGATGCTTGCTCCTTGGAAGAAAAGCTATGACAGTTCAGTTCAGTTGCTCAGTTGTGTCTGACTCTTTGTGACCCCATGGACTGCAGCACACAGGATTCCCTGTCCATCACCAACTCCCAGAGCTTGCTCAAACTCATCTCCATCAAGTCGATGATGCCATCCACCATCTCATCCTCTGTCATCCCCTTCTCCTCCCACCTTCAGTCTTTCCCAGCATCAGGTTCTTTGCCAATGAGTCAGTTCCTCATATCAGGTGGCCAAAGTATTGGAGTTTCAGCTTCAGCATCAGTCCTTCCAATGAATATTCAGAACTGCTTTCCTTTAGGATGGACTGGTTGGATCTCCTTGCAGTCCAAGGGACTCACAAGAGTTTTCTCCAACACCACAGTTCAAATGCATCAATTCTTTGGTGCTCAACTTTATGGTCCAACTCTCACATTTGTACACAACTACTGGAAAAACCATAGCTTTGACTAGACAGATGTTTGTCAGCAAAGTAATGTCTCTGCTTTTTAATATGCTGTTTAGATTGGTCATAGCTTTTCTTCAAAGGAGCAAGTTTCTTTAATTTCATGGCTGCAGTCACAGTCTGCAGTGATTTTGGAGCCCAAGAAAATAAAGTCTGTCACTGTTTCCATTGCTTCCCCATCTATTTGCCATGAAGTGATGGTACTGGATGCCACAGTCTTAGTTTTTTGAATGTTGAGTTTTAGGCCAGCTGTTTAACCTTCCTCTTTCACTTTCATCAAGAGTCTCTTCAGTTCCTCTTCACTTTCTGCCCTAAGGGTGGTGTCATCTACGTATCTGAGGTTATTGTTATTTCTCCCGGCAATCATGATTCCAGCTTGTGCTTCATCCAGCCCTGCATTCTACATATAAGTTAGATAAACAGGGTGGCAATATGCAGCCTTGACATCCTCCTTTCCCAATTTGGAGCCAGTCCATTTTTCCATGTCCAGTTCTAACTGTTGCTTCTTGACCTGTGTATAGATTTCTCAGGAGGCAGGTAAGATGGTCTGGTATTCCCATCTCTTTAAGAATTTTCCACAGTTTGTTGTGATCCACACAATCAAAACAAACATAGCATATTAAAAAGTAGAGGCATCACTTTGCTGACAAAGGTCTGTATAGTTAAAGCTATGGTTTTTCCAGTAGTCATATACAGATGTGAGAGTTGGACCATAAAGAAGGCTGAGCGCAAAGGAATTGATGCTTTCAAACTGTGGTGCAAGAGAAGACTCTTGAGAGTCTCTTGGACTGCAAGGAGATCAACCAGTCCTAAAGGAAATCAACCCTGAATATTCATTGGAAGAACTGATGTTGAAGCTAAAGCTCCAATACTTTGGCTACTTGATGCAAAGAGCCAACTCATTGGAAAAGACCCTGATGATGAGAAAGATTGAAGTCAGGAGGAGAAGGGGATGACAGAGGATGAGATGGTTGGATGGCATCACTGATTCAATGGACATGAGTTTGAGCAAACTCTGAGAGACAGTGAAAGACAAGGAAGGCTGGTATGCTGCAGTCCATGGGGTTGTAGAGTCGGACATGACTGAGAGACTAAACAAGAAAGCACCTGTTAACTTACTTTTGGGGGTACTTTTAGGGAGAGAAATTTATAAATTTCCATCTTTCTGTAGACATTTTTCTATTTAGGCTTTCTGTAACTACTCGGGAATGGGTCCATATTGGTAAAACATATTTTAGTGGAAAACATCTTTATCACCACCTAGACTTCCAAATTAGTTGGCACTGAGTTGCACAAATATATACAATAATTTTTAATATAAAAATTGCTGTCATCATGGTCCTCCTTTTAATTATAGGGCTTAGAAATCCTCAGGCAGTTTGGTTCTATTTCTCTGATCATACTAAAGCGATGCTGGAGCTCAGGGGTCAGGAAAGAATTCACTGTTGGGTAGAAAAATTTCTCAGAGGAACAAAGAAGTCAGCACAATACAAGAGTTTCATTGCCAGGCTCTCAGCTGTCAACTCAGCATTTCCTGCTCATTCCATATGAGAACCTGTCTGCCTCCCCAGGTCGTATAAAAGAAAAAGCCTCTCAGAGCACTGCAGTGGTCTCTTTTGGAATGACAAGTTGATTGTAATTTTTTGGAGGGAGGGTAATTAACAGTTTTTAGAAAGTTAATTAAAAGTTTTACACAAGTATCCTCTTGTTCCATGAACCTACCTCTCATTGCAGCCAAAAGTGAAAAGATAATCGCAATTCTGAGGGAAGAGGAGGTCATGGAATCACAAATCCATATCTAGGGGTGTGACTGCCTCTGTCTAACACAGGTGCTGATTTTCAAACCAGCACACCTCCTCCCACAGTGTCCTGGCAACAGAAAGGAGTCAGATACCCATTTTCTATTTCAATCTGAGGGGAAGAGTCTGCAGACAAGGAGTATCAGGAACTGGGGTAAGTGGTTATTTCAGATAAAAAAGGAATTCTTCAGGGTTCAAATCTAGTCCAGTGCCAAAGCCACACAGAAAGGATTCTGACTCTTGAGCTGGACCAGTAAAGAGAGGCCAGGACTAGAGATCCAACAGCAATCCATGACTGCTCTGAATTTATAGTGTATAATTTAGTGTAATCCACAATGACTTTGATTCCTGGCATTGAATGTGAGTGATAATGCAGCTTGACTTTTAATTTTCTTAAGAACCGTAGGGTTTTTTTCTTTCTTTTTTCTAAATATAAATTTATTTATTTTAATTGGAGGCTAATTACTTTACAATATTGTATTGGTTTTGCCACACATCAACATGAATCTGCCACAGGTATACACGTGTTCCCCATCCTGAACCCCCCTCCCTTCTCCCTCCCCATACCATCCCTCTGGGTCGTCCCAGTGCTCCAGCCCCAAGCATCCAGTATCATGCATCGAACCTGGACTGGCGATTCGTTTCATATATGATATTACACGTTTTAATGCCATTCTCCCAAATCATCCCACCTACTCCCTCTCCCACAGAGTCCAAAAGACTGTTCTATACATGTGTCTCTTTTGCTATCTCGCATACAGGGTTATCGTTACCATCTTTCTAAATTCCATATATATGCGTTAGTATATTGTATTGGTGTTTTTCTTTCTGGCTTACTTCACTCTGTATAATAGGCTCCAGTTTCATCCACCTCATTAGAACTGATTCAAATGTATTCTTTTTAATGGCTGAGTAATACTCCATTGTGTATCATTATCAGAGAGATGCAAATCAAAACCACAATGATGTACCATTTCACGCCAGTCAGAATGGCTGCGATCCAAAAGTCTACAAGCAATAAATGCTGGAGAGGCTGTGGAGAAAAGGGAACCCTCTTATACTGTTGGTGGGAATGCAAACTAGTACAGCCACTATGGAGAACAGTGTGGATATTCCTTAAAAAACTAAAAATAGAAGTGCTTATGACCCAGCAATCCTACTGCTGGGCATACACACTGAGGAAACCAGAATTGAAAGAGACACGTGTACCCCAGTGTTCATCGCAGCACTGTTTATAATAGCCAGGACATGGAAGCAACCTAGATGTCCATCAGCAGATGAATGGATAAGAAAGCTGTGGTACATATACACAATGGGTTTTTTTTCTTTTATTTGTTTATTTTTGGTTGCACTGAGTCTTCATTGGTGCATGGGGTTTTAGTTGGGGTGAGCAGGGGCCACTCCTTGTTGTGGTGCCCAGGCTTCTCATTGCAGTGGCTTCTCTTGCTGCAGAGCACAGATTCTAGGCACTCAGTCTTCAGTATTTGCAGCATGTGGGCTCAGTAGTTGCGGTGTGCTGCTCTAGAGAGCAGGCTCAAAAGTGCCGGCACACAGGCTTAGTTGCTCGAGGACATATGGAATCTTCCCGGACGGGCCAAGGATTGAACCTGTGTCCCCTGCACTGGAAGCTGGATTCTTATCTACTGTGCCACCAGGGGAGTCCTTAAGAACTGTAGTTTTGAACTCAGTCTGAAGTTCAGCCTCATTTCTGAAATCATAGCTTAAATTGTCAGGGTTATTGCAGGTGTGTGTGCCTATGACAACTTCTGCTTCTAGTAATGAGTAAGATGAATCTACAGGTCACTTGGTCCTGTGCAGAAATGGTGAACCCAAATGATAGTTCCTGGTATAAAACTGTTTGCTTTATCTCTGAGTATATGAAGTGCTTACTGGAGACAGTGATTGTTACCTCCTGAAAATGATAGTAATTATTACCTCCTGAAAATGTCTTACTGGAGAAGAAAATGGCAACCCACTCCAGTGTTCTTGCCTGGAGAATCCCGGGGACGGGGGAGCCTGGTGGGCTGCTGTCTATGGGATCGCACAGAGTTGGACACGACTGAAGCGACTTAGTAGTAGTAGTAGAAAATGTCTTTTTTGCTATGCTAAGTCGCTTCAGTTGTGTCTGACTCTGTGTGACCCCATAGATGGCAGCCCACCAGGCTCCCCTGTCCCTGGGATTCTCCAGGCAATACTGGAGTGGGTTGCAATTTCCTTCTCCAATGCATGAAAGTGAAAAGTGAAAGTGAAGTCACTCAGTCATGTCCGACTCTTAGTGACCCCATGGACTGCAGCCTACCAGGCTCCTCTGTCCCTGGGATTTTCCAGGCAAGAGAAAATGTCTTAGGTCTGTTAAATCGATGAGACTGTTTTCCCTATTGAAGAAAAGGAATCAGCACATAAGAAAAGTGTACATTTATAGTAATGAGTTTCAGATAGCCCCAGTCAGGCCCAAGTACACCATGATACTTTCACTCATCTAAAAATATTCTACTATCAATTGTTGTTGTTGTTTAGCTGTAAGTCGTGTCTGACTCTTTGTGACCCCATGGACTATAGCCCACCAGCTGCCTCTGTCATTGGGATTTCCCAGGAAAGAATACTGGAGTAGGTTGCCGTTTCTTTCTCCAGGGGATCTTCCTGACCTAGGGATTGAACCCATATCTCCTGCCTTGGCAGGCAGTTTCTTTACCACTGAGCCACCAGGGAAGCCCAAAATATAATGACACATTACCAAAAGAGCTCAATATCTATTTAAACTATTGGGAGAACAGAGCTACCTGGATTTGTCAGATATCGCAGTGATTAAATGTGCTGGATTTGTTACGAGCCAAGTCAGGTTTAAGTCCTTTCTTGCCTATGCTGGTTTAGTTGCTAAGTCATGCCAGGCTTCCCCATCCTTTACCATCTCCCTGAGTTTGCTCAGACTCATGTTCATTGAGTCAGTGATTCCATCCAACCATCTCATCCTCTGTCACCTCCTTCTCCTCTTGCCCTCAGTCTTTCCCAACATCAGGTTCTTTTCCAGTTGCTTAGCTCATCACCTTAGGTGGCCAAAATATTGAAGCTTCAGCTTCAGCATTAATCCTTCCAATGAATATTCAGGGTTGATTTCCTTTAGGATTGACTGATTTGATCTCCTTGCTGCCCAGGGGACCCTTATGAGTCTTCTCCAGCACCACAGTTTGAAGGCATCGATTCTTTGACACTCAGCCTTCTTTATGGTCCAACTCTCACATCCATACATGATTACTGGAAAAACCATAGCTTTGACTATACAGATCTTTGTCAGCAAAGTGATGTCTCCACTTTTTAATATGCTATCTAGACCTTCATAGCAGTGATTCACTCATTTATAAGAGCTCTTTTTTTTCAGATTTTTTTCTGTTTTTATTTTATTCATTTTACATTAATTTTTTATTTGAGTTTGTGGGGGCAGTCTGAGCATGGGTTGGAAAAGAATTTCCAGATACAGAGTATTTCAGAAGGGAGCACACTTATTAAGAGCAGGGAGCAGAGATAATGAAGGTGCTACAAATGCAGCTGGCTGGAGAGAGCTTGTGCTTTTCGTGGGTTAGTAACTGATTTTTATAGCCTCAAGACAAAGAAGATTCCTGCTGGAAGGCTAGCATTAGGTTATTGGATAGGGCACTATAGGGTAACTACCAGGATGGGCATTTTTGTCTAATTTAGGGTTAGGAAGTCTGCTGGTGATGATGGCAGGAGGTGGGGGTAGAGCTTTTGCCAATGGTTACAAAGGGGTTTTTCCAATAGTCACGTATGGATGTGTGGGTTAGACCACAAAGAAGGCCAAGTGCCGAAGAATTGATGCCTTCGACCTGTGGTGATAGAGAATACTCTGAAGAGTCCCTTTACAGCAAGGAGATCCAACCAGTCAAGCCTAAAGGAAGTCAATCCTGAATATTCATTGGAAGGACTGATGCTGAAGCTGAAGCTCCAATACTTTGGCCACCTGATGTGAAGAGCCAATTCACTGGAAAAGACCCTGATGCTGGAAATGATTGAAGGCAGGAGGAGAAGGGAGTGACAGCGAATGAGATGGTTGGATGGCATCACCAACTCACTGGATATGAGTTGAGCAAACTCTAGGAGATACTGAAGGACAGGGAAACCTGGAGTGCTACAGTCCATGGAGTCACAAAGAGTCAGACACAAGTGAGCGACTGAACAACAACAGAGGGGCTCAGACAGTTCCAGAGATGACCTTGTTCCTGGGCTCCATGTCTGTGGCCTTGGGGCAGGACTCCACACAGCATGGTTGATTTATAATGTTGCATTAGTTTCTGCAGTACAGCAAAGGGAATCAGTATACATATACATATATCCACTCTCTTTTAGATTCTTTTCCCATATAGATCATTACAGAGTACTGAGTAGAGTCTCCTGTGCTGTGCAGGAGGTCCTTATCAGTTGTCTATTTTACATCTAGTAGTGTGTATATGGGGCTTTCCTGGTGGCTCAGATGGTAAAGAATGGGTTGGGATGATCCCCTGGAGAAGGAAATGTCTACGCACTCCAGTATTCTTGCCTGGAGAATTCCATGGACAGAGGAGCCTGGTGGGCTACAGTCCATGGGGTCACAAAGAGTCAGACATGACTGACAACTAACACTTTCACTACTTCAGCATGTATATATCTATCCCAATTTTCCAATTTATCCCTTCCCCACTTCCCCCTCAGTAACTATGTTTGTTTTCTACATCTGTGATTCAATTTTTATTTCATATATGGGTTCATTTGTACAATTTTGTTCTAGATTCCACATATAAGTGATATCATATGATATATATAAGAGCTCTTTAAAATTTGTATATTAAAATCTTGGAAACCTCTTAGTAAAATAAAAACAAGAAGGTAATATATCTCTGTGGAAATGAATAATAAGTGGACAAGATTAAATTTCACTTGGTGTAATGCATGTGGCCCATTTTTCTGTGCAGGAAACTCTAGCTCAGAAGGCAAATATCCTTCACAGAGAACTGGAAGGATGGCCACCAGAGATTTTGTAGTAGAATTGATCTTCTTATCCCAGAATATATTTGGAATCCTGGGAAATTTCTCTCTTCTTTACCATTATCTCTTCCTTCACTTCACTGGGTGCAGGCTAAGATCCACAGAGCTGATCATTGAGTATCTGCTTATAGCCAACTCCTTGGTCATGCTCTCTACAGGAACCCCAAGGACAATGGAAGCGTTTGGGTGGAAATATTTTCTCAGTGATACTGAATGCAAAATTGTTTACTATATCCACAGAATGGCCAGGGGAGTGTCCATTGGTAGCATCTGCCTCTTGAGGGTCTGCCAGGCCATCACCATCAGTCCCAGGAACTCCAGGTGGGGACAGCTTAAAATGAAAGCTCCCACGCACATTGGATCCACTATTTTCCTCTGCTAGGTTGTGCACATGCTGATAAATATTCGATTTACTAGGTATGTGAAAGATCATTGGAGTAACAGAAACATCACAAAGAAGAAAGATTTGGGATTGTGTTATGGTTTGATTCATAATAGAATCAAAGTCTTACTGAATGTAGGATGGTTTTTACTTCCTGCTGTTTCATGTCTGGTGCTCACGATCTGGTCCAGTGTCTCCATGGTTTTCATCTTGGACAGCCACAAGCAAAGGGTGCAATACGTTCATAGGACCAGCATCTCTTCAAGATCCTCCCCAAAACCTAGAGCCACCCAGAGCATCCCTGTCCTGGTGAGCACCTTTGTGTCTTTGTATACAGTGTCTCCTCCATCTTTTACATTTGTTTGGCTCTTTTTAACAATCCCAGCTGGTGGCTGGTGACCTTTGCTGCACCCATTACTGCATGCTTCCCAACTGTAAGCCCCTACACTCTCATAAGTCATGGTTGCAGAGTACCCAGGCTCTCCTTTTCTTGGATAAAGATGAAATAATCACCTAATCTTATGTTGTTTGGCCACTAAGTTGTGTCCGACTCTTTGAGATCCCATGGACTACAGCACACCAGGCTCCCCTGTCCTTTACTATCCCCAGGAGTTTGCTTAAATTCACGTCTATTGAATTGGTGATGATATCTAACCATGTCATCCTCTGCCACCCCCTTCTCCTTTTGCATTCAGTCAATTTGCATGTCAAGTGGCCAAACTATTGGAGCTTCAGCTTCAGCATCAGTCCTTCCAATGAATATTCAGGGTTGATTTCCTTTAGGATTGACTGGTTTGATCTCCTTGCAGTCCAAGGGACTCT
>SJYO01034229.1:0-10000 GCA_006410555.1 Capra ibex
CACCGTAGTCCCTCAACACCCACGGGTAGGACGGGACGTGGGTCGGTAACAAGTCCCTGTCCTCGTTCCTGGTACCGTCTGTCGTATCACCGGAGGGAGAAGAGTAAAGATCTGAGACTCGGTGGCTCGGGACTTTTGTGGGTTGAGTCCGATTTCAGTCTCCCTCTTCCGGGACGGAGTGTGAGACCTTGGAGGTTCAGGAAGGGGAGAATGGACCGGTCAGTGACTCGGGACCTTTATTGGAGGACCCTACTTAGGGTGTCTGGGGAGTGGATCGAGTACTGAATGTGTGTTCCGACCATACGACCGACACCGACCACAGACATCCGTTGAACTTATAGGTAGTAAGCCCCCGACACTGTGCTGGACAGCGGAAGGTGCACCGTCCGAGGGTATGGGTCTTTCTTCTTGTCCCTTCGAGAACATTTCAGGAGAGAGTTAGTCAGGGTAAGGTAAGGAAAATGTCGTGGTTGGTCCCTACCGGACTCCCCGGATACGGGACGAAAACAGGTCGGTACCTCGACTCCTCACAAGTGTACAAATTTACTAACTTTTGTTTGTTTGTTTGTTTGTTTGTTTTGGTTTTGTGAATACACTGGGTACTTCTGCTTTACTGTTCCCATACGGACCCGTTCCCGTTCCAGTGTACAACGGGTGTCTCGAGGAAAGTCGGGTCCGACGGTAGAACCGGTGGCTCTCTGTTTAAGTGAGGGAGGGTTACAAGAAGACTCTCACTGGGTCCTAAAGGGAAGACAGAGGTAGAGAAAGTCATTTAGGGGTTCTTGACCTGAAGGGTCCTTTCGAGGGTCACCCCCGGCAATAAATATTACACCTCTTTTTACAAGGACTGGAGTACACCGGGGCAGAGGTAGAAACCAGGTTTGGACTATGTCGGTAGGGCTTGTTTACCTTTTAACGTTTAAGCTCCTACTGGTTCCGTAAAAAAAAGATTTTGTCAAATTAAATTTATTCCACTTCTTAAACTTTTTTAATCCCGCACCCCTCTTGGGCTTTCTCGTATGGTGCACTTAGGTGACCAAGTCTGTGTTTCTTTATGGTAGTAGTTTTTTCTATAAATTCAAATTATTTTTACAATATACTTCTTTTATTTACGATTTTCGGTAATACGAAGTGTTTATTCCGGTCGATCCGATCAAAAAAACAAACACACGAAACAAAAAACCAAGAGAACTGTTGACGTTACCTGTCTACAAGAAAGGACAAAGGAGGATCATGAAAGAAAAAATTTAAAGAAAAGATTATACTCATTGATCGACCTTTGACATCTCAAATGTAGGAGAATAGTTATTACTTCTCTTTCCTTTGTTTTGATTTTACATGTTGTTTTACATGACCTTACTATAACATGTTAATTAAAAAGAATATATGTATGTAGTGGGAAAACAAAACAAGTTACGAAGAACAAAATGTGTTGTGTGTTTTACCGTGCTGTCGTGTACATTACATTGTCGTGTCACCACCAGAGGAAGAACAGTTTGACGGAAACAAAGTACGACTGTACTTTGGTATTTTAAGGTGGCATATTTATAATGTATGTATGAAGTAGAGTCCGAATTTACAGGAGACGCACACAGAGCGGAAACTGAAGAGTGAAAACACTTCGTACCAGTAGAGAATGGTTCTTCAACACTCACAGAAATTTCCTTGGTGTTTCGTTTCTTTTTGACAAAGTCTCGAAGACTGAACTTATGAAAGATGCCAGAAGAGAAGACGTTTGACTCGACTCACCCCGAACGAAGATCAATTAGTAGACATTTGTTCCTACACCTCACAAAAACAAAAAAGAAAATAAAGGGAAATAACTCACCTCAGTAGTACCTTTAGTGTAGTTTAATTACTCGAGGAGGTACATGGGAAGGCCAGGTCTCTCGAAGGGAAAATATCGTACCATTGTATCATAAAGTTTCCCCGGTTACCCATGTACACTACACAGGTATCGTCGTGACTTGAGACACGACGTTTAAGGACTAGGGTTATACGACACATGTCTGTATGTCTACTTTTGTCGAGTGTCCCGTAGTATCTCCTCCTCGACACGTAACGTTTCACTTGGGACACGGGAGAAGAATGGGGACACTGTCTGCCGACCGACCGGTACGAAAGAGGTCGTAGGTTTGTAGGAAAGACAACAACCCACACAAAAAAACAAAAAATAAAAGAGAGAGAGAGACAGAGAGAAAAAATATTCAATTTCAATTATGTTTACACTTTTCCCCTTCCATGAGATCCGAACTACTGTAGGTGTTTAATATGTAAATAAATCAATCAAATCAAATCAAATCAGTGAGTCAGCACAGGCTGAGAAACCCTGGGGTACTTAGCATCGTACGGTCCGGAGGAACGAGTAGTGGAAGAGGGTCTCAAGTGAGTCTGAGTGCAGGTAGCTCAGACATTACGGTAGGTCGGTAGAGTAGGAGACAGCAGGGGAAGAGGAGGACGGGGGTTAGGGAGGGTCGTAGNTACCCATGTACACTACACAGGTATCGTCGTGACTTGAGACACGACGTTTAAGGACTAGGGTCATACGACACATGTCTGTATGTCTACCTTTGTCGAGTGTCCCGTAGTATCTCCTCCTCGACACGTAACGTTTCACTTGGGACACGGGAGAAGAATGGGGACACTGTCTGCCGACCGACCGGTACGAAAGAGGTCGTAGGTTTGTAGGAAAGACAACAACCCACACAAAAAAACAAAAAATAAAAGAGAGAGAGAGACAGAGAGAAAAAATATTCAATTTCAATTATGTTTACACTTTTCCCCTTCCATGAGATCCGAACTACTGTAGGTGTTTAATATGTAAATAAATAAATCAAATCAAATCAAATCAGCGAGTCAGCACAGGCTGAGAAACCCTGGGGTACTTAGCATCGCACGGTCCGGAGGAACAAGTAGTGGAAGAGGGTCTCAAGTGAGTCTGAGTACAGGTAGCTCAGACATTACGGTAGGTCGGTAGAGTAGGAGACAGCAGGGGAAGAGGAGGACGGGAGTTAGGGAGGGTCGTAGCCCCGGAAAAGATTACTCACTTGAGAAGCGTACTCCACTGGTTTGATGACCTCAAAGTCGAAATCGTAGTAATGAAGGTTTCTTTAGGGTCCCAACTAGAGGAAGTCTTACCTGACCAACCTAGAGGAACGTCAGGTTCCCTGAGAGTTCTCAGAAGAGGTTGTGGTGTCAAGTTTTCGTAGTTAAAAAGCCTCGAGTCGGAGGAAATGTCAGGTGGAGAGTGTAGGTATGTACTTGTGTCCTTTTGGGTATCGGAACTGATCTACCTGAAATCAGCCGTTTCATTACAGAGACGAAAACTTATATGATAGATCCAACCAGTATTGAAAAGAAGGTTCCTCATTCGCAGAAAATTAAAGTACCGACGTCAGTGGTAGACGTCACTAAAACCTCGGGGGGTGTTATTTCAGACTGTGACTAAGGTGACAAAGGGCTAGATAAAGGGTACTTCACTACCCTGACCTTCGGGTAGCAAAAGACTTACAACTCCAAATTCGGTTGAAAAAGTGAGAGGATAAAGTGAAAGTAGTTCTCCGAAATATCGAGGACAAGGGAAAGACGGTATTCCCAGCACAGTAGACGAAGAGACTCCAATAACTACAAAGAGGTCGTTAGAACTAAGGTCGAACATAAAGAAGGTCAGGTCACAAAGAGTACTACATGAGACGTATGTTCAATTTATTCGTCCCACTGTTATATGTCGGAACTGCATGAGGAAAAGGATAAACCTTGGTCAGACCACAAGGTACAGGTCAAGATTCACAACAAAGGACTGGACGTATGTCTAAAGAGTTCTCCGTCCAATCCACCAGACCATAAGGGTAGAGAAAGTCTTAAAAGGTGTCAAATAACACTAGGCGTGTCAGTTTCCGAAACCGTATGAGTTATTTCGTCTTTATCTACAAAAAGACCTTGAGAGAACGAAAAAGATACTAGGTCGTCTACAACCGTTAAACTAGAGCCCAAGGAGACGGAAAAGATTTTGGTCGAACTTATAGTCCCTCAAGGACCAAGTACATAACAACTTCGGACCGAACCTCTTAAAACTCGTAATGAAATGATCGTACACTCTACTCACGTTAACATGCCATCAAACTCGTAAGAAAACGTAACGGAAATAAATCTTGACCTTACTTTTGACTGGAAAAGGTCAGGACACCGGTGACGACTCAAAAGGTATAAACGACCGTATAACTCACGTCGTGAAAGTGTTGTAGTAGAAAGTCCTAAACTTTGTCGAGTTGACCTTAAGGTAGTGGAGGTGATCGAAACAAGTATCACTACGAAAGATTCCGGGTGAACTGAAGTGAAAGGTTCTACAGACCGAGATCTAATCACTAGTGTAGTAGTACTTATAGACCCAGCACTTCTAGAAAAAACATGTCAAGAAGGTACATAAGAACGGTGGAGAAGAATTATAGAAGACGAAGACAATCCAGGTCTGGTAAAGATAGGTAATAGCTCGGATAGAAACGTACTTTACAAGGGAACCGTAGAGATTAAAAGAACTTCTCTAGAGACCAGAAAGGGTAAGACAAGAAAAGGAGATAAAGAAACGTAACTAGCGACTTCTTCCGAAAGAATAGAGAAGAACGATAAGAAACCTTGAGACGTAAGTCTGCGAATATAGAAAGGAAAAGTGGAAAGAAGAGGTGTCATTCCGGAGGGGTCTGTCGGTAAAACGAAAAAACGTAAAGAAAAGGTACCCCTACCAGAACTAAGGACAAAGGACATGTTACAGTGCTTGGAATAAGGTATCAAGTAGTCTGTGAGATAGATAATCTAGATCCGGGTATTTAGATAAAAGGTGAAGGTGACATATTCATATTCCCTAAACTAAATCCAGTATGGACTTATCAGATCGCCAAAAGGGATGAAAGAAGTTGAATACAGACTTAAACCGTTATTCCTCAAGTACTAGACTCGGTGTCAGTCCAGGACCAGAACAAAAATAACTGACATATCTCGAAGAGGTAGAAACCGACGTATCTTATATTAGTTAGACTAAAGGCACAACTGGTAGACCACTACAGGTACACATCTCAACAGAGAACACAACAACCTTTTCCCACAAACAATACTGGTCACGTGCAAGAACCGTTTTGAGATAATCAGAAACGGGACGAAGTAAGGCGTAAGGTTCCGGTTTAAACGGACAATGAGATCCACAAAGAACTGAAGCATGAAAGTGTAAGGTCAGGGGATATTACTTTTCCTGTAGAGAAAAACCCACAATCATGATTTTTCAGAACATCCAGATGTATTTTGGCAAGTTGAAGTCGAAGAAGTCGTAATGACCAACCCCGTATCTGAACCTATTGACACTATCACTTACCAAACGGAACCTCTGTTTGTCTCTAGTAAGACAGAAAAAACTCTGACGTAGGTTCATGACGTAAAGGATAAATCATGTATGTAAATAAATGTAGAATTCATTTCCAAGGTATACCCACCTTGTCAGAAATAGTTCCCTTTACGGTCTGTACTCTGTCACACCGGACGGGACGGATGGTCCACGTCTCCGGTTCATACTGCCACCGCCAGGAGGACAAAGTGCAGAAAAACGACCATGACCAAAGAGACCACAGACCCAACAAGGAGAGGCGTCCTACCCACCGACACAGGGTCGTACAGGACTCAGAGTCTTGCACAGGTCTACCCTGAGAAACCCCTACTCCGAGAAACTTGACCATGATCACAATACGAGTCTCTTCCGACTGGGAACGAAGAGGAGTGACGGAGAGGTTGTTGACCCAAATGACGAGACCTTTACCAGACCCGTCCTCCCTTCGGTTGCCCTTTCCCCCCAAATCGTAAGGACGGGTAGGGACCGGTAAGGACGGGTGGGAGAAGATGAACTAGACGTGGACGAGGGGGTCCTTCGGTGGAAGGAGAGGACTGAGGGGGGTTGGGTGTCCCCTTTTTAGGACGGTGGTAAATGACTGGACCTAAAACCCCAGAAATTCCTAAATTGTTCTCGACCAACCTTTTTTGTCTTCCCGTAATACGAGTCTCCTTTATTTCTCACCCTTTCCATGATTGTGTAACTCCTTCTACAAAGAATACGTCACGAACAAAATCCGTGGGAACGACGTACTCGTCTGTAGTTCATGGGGTCCGGGAACAATACGAGTTTGAACCCGTGATTTTTTCCGTGACTCTAAACCACAAGAGATAAATGAAGACAATTACCTCAAAGAAAGTAGTAACATATCCGTTGAACTTTTGTCTGAATATGGGTTTGGTCGGTTTCCTTTTCCTCCCTCCTGGGCTTACCAACTTGGGTCGACCAAATTACCAATTCTAGATGACCGAGGGTCATTCCTTTTCGATGTCCCGGTTGACTTCCTACTTTCTTGGTCTCATTCTGGATTCCCTCGATGTTCCTGTACACGCAACATTCCTCGATGTGACACCTACTCATTCTACATTGTTGTGACTTCCTTCTCGGTTTACTCAAAAGGCAGGTCGACCCTCTGCCGGGTCGGACGTCCGAGCCATCCCACCGACTGAGACTCTGGGTAGTCGTGTACTGATTCTAGGGTAGTATGGAATCTAATAAATGGTTCAAATCTGTCTGACCCTGTTTTGTAAAAAATTGAAGAACTCCACCCTACTATTATAAACTTGTTTTCATCAACCGAAGTAACTGATATGGTTTCGGAAACTGAAACACCTAGTGTCATTTGACGTCTTTTAAGACTTTCTCTACCCTTACGGTCTGATAGACTGGACAGAGGATTCTTCGGACATACGTCCAGTCCTTTGTCAATCTTTACCTGTACCTTGTTGTCTGACCAAGATTTCCTTTTCCTCATACAGTTTCGACATATAACAGTGGGACGAAGAAATTGAAGATACGTCTCATGTAGTACTCTTTGGGACCCGACCTTCTTCGTGTTCGACCTTAGTCCTAACGACCCTCTTTGTAGTTATTGGAGTCTATACGCCTACTGTGGTGGGAATACCGTCTTTCACTTCTCCTTGATTTTTCGGAGAATTACTTTCACTTTCTCCACTCACTTTTTCAACCGAATTTCGAGTTGTTAGTCTTGTGTTTCTAGTACCGTAGACCAGGGTAGTGAAGGACCCTTCATCTACTCTTTTGTCTCCTTAGTCACAGTCTGAAATAAAACCCCCCGAGGTTTTAGTGACATCTNAGTTATTGGAGTCTATACGCCTACTGTGGTGGGAATACCGTCTTTCACTTCTCCTTGATTTTTCGGAGAACTACTTTCACTTTCTCCACTCACTTTTTCAACCGAATTTCGAGTTGTTAGTCTTGTGTTTCTAGTACCGTAGACCAGGGTAGTGAAGACCCTTCATCTACTCTTTTGTCTCCTTAGTCACAGTCTGAAATAAAACCCCCCGAGGTTTTAGTGACATCTACCACTGACGTCGGTACTTTAATTTTCTGTGAAAGAGGAACCTTATTTCCAATACTGGTTGGATCTATCGTATAACTTTTCGTCTATGTAATGAAACGGTTGATTCCAGGCAGATCAGTTCCCATGCCAAAAAAGGTCACCAATACATTCCTACACTCTCAACCTGATACTTCTTTCGACTTGCGGTTTCTTAACTACGAAAATCACACGGAACCTGCCGTTCCTCTAGATTGGTCAGGTAAGACTTCTAGTCGGGACCCTAAAGAAACCTTCCTTACTACGATTTCGACTTTGAGGTCATGAAACCGTTGGAGTACGTTTCCGAACTGAGTAACCCTTTTCGAGACTACGACCCTCCCTAACCCCAGTCCTCTTCCCCTACTGTCTACTACTCTACCGATCTTACGTAGTGTCTGAGCTACCTGCACTCAAACTCACTTGAGGCCCTCAACCATTACCTGTCCCTTCGGACCGTACGACGCTAAGTACCCCAGTGTCTCTCAGCCTGTACAGACTCGCTGACTTGACTTGACTTGACTTGACTGACTTGACACTTCGAATCTCTGTCTTAGTCTCACTCCGTCGTTCCCTGGTCTGGTAGTGGATCTTCCCACTGATGAGAATAGTAGTGGATCACTATCCGTCCGTACCACTAAAGGACTCGAGACCGAGACCTTATCTTCTTCGTTTCTGTCACTATTCCTGGAGGGTTCAATATATAAGTGAGTCCTCTCTTGCGAAGGAGTAGTGAAGGTAGACCCTGGGTTTCCCCCACAATAACACCTCCCGTCTTGACCCCAGGTACCAGTTCGAGAGAATACCAAGAACAGGTGGAGAAGAATGTGTAAGGAGGGATGAGTACTGTGGATGTGACAATCAGGAGACCTTCCAGTCACTACGTCGACCAGTAGTGTTGTGCCTTTGAGACTGTTTTTACGTCACTTCAATGTAAGTCAGAGGGGTCGAGACAACTTCCGTCTCTGGTCGACCTGTCGTCCCGAATCGAATGAATCGTGTCTTCGGTGTAGGGTCTCGGTCCGACCGGTGGACTCATTGACTTCTCGGACTGGAGAGGGTGCCTGTCCTGTCCTGTGCGACCGACCAAGTCGGTCAGTGACACCTCCTGTTACCCACAATGAGGTACCACGTAGTACTTTTCTCGTTCCTGCCTCGAGGAAGTTCTTCGGTCTAACCCTTAAGGGACCAATCCCCTTAACCACGACCAAACCTGAACTACGAAAGTCGGTCCACGTTCAGGACCAATCCTAAACCACGAAGGTGACAGTTCCCATGTCCAAATGTCCAAGTCAGATACGCACCCCTTTATTCTAGGGTACTCGACGAATCAGACAAATTTTTTTTTCTCTCTCTCTCTCTTTCTTCGGTCTGATAGGCAGGAGTGAGAGAGTAAAGGATGAAGTCGAAGGTTACCGGTAGTCTCCGTGTCGTTCCTTCTTTGGTCCGTGTCGGTTCTGGGTAGGGAGTCCTTTTCTGTGTGGTGTTTCTTGTCTGTATATGTGTGTCTGTGAGTGTTCTGCTCGAGAAACCGACGACCCTTTTCAAGGGACAACCGGTACTCCACCCAAGTATGAATATGAAGACCCGACCAATCAAAGCAACTCCGCCCAGTAGGTATCACCAACCCTGTCTCCATGTAACACATAGTGTGGACAACGTTTGACTTCTGTATCGTGTCGTAGGAGTCTTTGACCGTCTCTCGATGTCAGACCTTCTCTCGAACTCAGACACGTTGGGGTCGTCGAGAGATAGGACCAGAGGACATCCGATCACTAGAATCGTTACCTCTCGACCACCCAGTCACAGCGGTAAAAGGTTGAATTCCGTAAGTTTCTTCCGATTGCGAAAATTTTTACGTATGATTTGGTACTCGTCCTAGTGACCTGTGACGTGTTCTAATGTCCACCTTTATTCCTGTAGTCAAGTCAAGTCAACGAGTCAGTACCACGTCTCCCACCTCACCCCTCTTCTTGCAGGGTCCCTCTGACTACTGACCCCACCCCCCGAACCTCCCCGCCCCCTTATAGGACTTAACAGTCATAATCCCTCACGAAGTCATAATGAGATCTCACACTCGACTCGACCTCCAGAGAGCTCCGGACAGGTCCTGACACTCGAGTTCGGAAAAGTAAAAGGGGCAAACGTGAGGTGTCGATAGACCGACTTCCCAACACAGTTTCGTCTGTCTGGTCGAGTACAGACTGAGAGATCCAGTAGGGTCACGTGGTCGGGGTTCGTCGTACAGAGTACGTAACTTGGACCTTACCATGGGTTTAACACCCCCTTCCCAAACCTCCTAATTTATTTTACTACTGTAGTCATTATTTCTCATCACCCATTCCGGACCCTAATCCATCCCACAGTCATTGTCGGGGTGGTGGACGACGACACTACCTCTGACGACCGACCGAGCGACGTAAAGGGTCCAGTGATCGACACTTTATACGAACCTTGATGTCTGTCTCAAAACATTGTGACATGCCCTTCTTCACTACTTTTGGTAGGGGTTCTTCTTGACATTTTTCCGTTTACCACCAGACTCTTCCGGAAAGTTTATCGACTCACTT
>SJYO01034237.1:0-10000 GCA_006410555.1 Capra ibex
CTTCCTCGTCCTCCACCGTCCAGTTCACGTAGAACTCACCGACACTCGGTACCACAGACTCGGGATCCGAAGTTCCGGTACCGACGGAGGGGAGGTTCAGGAGGTCTACCGTCCGAACCTTTGGCCTGTACACGACGGGAGATGACCGACCAGTCGAGTGAAGACGACTCGAGTCCCACTCCAACTCCACTTCCCCTCTGAGGCTCCACCCCACACGACGAGACGTGGTCGTGGAAATGAGACCCTTCCCGTATCCTCCCCGGTACCCCCGGAGGGTTCATAAGATCCCCCTACCCTCTCGGTCCTGCACTTTAGGTTTCCTTCCCCTTAATCCAGAGGTACTCCAACGTCCGGACTCAGTAGACCGGGTGACTACTCCTACGTCTTTCCGGTCGTCCCTGTCTTTTCCTCCCACCGAGTCTCCACCGTCCTCCGAGTGTAAACTCTCCGGTGTCTTCCTAGGGTCGTTCGTCCCAGAGTGGTGGGGAAGGGTTATCGAGACAGTCTCTCGGTCAGGTATGGAGGTCCCTCGGGTCGTTCGGGTCTACCCTGAATCTATAGTGGACCCCTCCGATACCCCCTGGACCCGGTAGGGTCAGTCCCTCCTCTCCCTACCTCCTCCCCGACTTAAGGTCAGGGGGTCCTTGGACCACGGGTCTTTAACTCAGTCTCGTCCTCTGTGTAAGTGCGTCCCGTTCGAACTCGGACTCCGTATTTTCGCTCTTCCTTCCTCACCCAGTGTGTCGTTCTTGTGTGTGAGGACGTGGGCACAGTGAGTCTTGATGAGATCTCCTCTTACCCTCCTACCCTCCCTTTTTGTGTGTGTACGGAGAAAAATATATTTTAACGTATAAATTAAACCAGTACTTAAGTATTTGTGTACTCATAAAACATGCATTACCGGAAAGAACATGACAAACTACAAAGGTTGAGAAGATTCCACTCTTGAAAGTTACCTCTCTTCTCACTTTTCTATTTGTTGGTGATCACTTTGTGAATTAGTTCACGGATAGCACCCAGTCCACGAGAAACCTAATCTGTATTTTGTTCCGTTGAAGTACGAGAGTAGTTCGAATGGAATTTATTTGTACTACTTGTGACTGTTCCGATTATGAAATCCACCCGTGATTCCTTCAGGAGACTCTTTCCCTATTCACTGGACTGTGAACTGACTGTTCTTAAGTAAAGATAGAAGGAGACTTCTACTTCCGTCTGACAGGAGGTGTTTTCCTTGTCGTTGTCGTTCTTTGTGCACTGAAGGTCCCTTGTCTCCCCGTCATCCCGTCCTGGAGACTTTCCCTTCTCCTTTCCCGATAGGGTTGTTCTGGTGACTCCATCCTGGGGATGGTTTGAGGTGACCTCGTGGTATGGGACTTCCAGGGATTTATGAGTCGGTTAAGATCAAACCCAGGTCGGAACCCGTGTGTTTCAAAACTCTACTTTTTCTATGTGACTCCTCATGACGAAAGTATTGTAGGAGGACGGTACTGACCTTATGACGTCTCCGTCCACACCACCTTCCTCCCGACTCCCCGGAGGTTTCATAAAGAATTTCATTCTTCTTCACTAGACGGGAGGGACCTGACTCCCACGACGCCATGTAGAAGGTGTCATTCTCACCAGTTCGTTCCTTTGGAGGGTGATTCTTGACCCTTCCCGTTTACCTCCTCCTCGGTCTCTTCCCCTCCTCTGTGGTCCTCTCCGGGGGAACGGACAGCAGTAAGACTTTTGTTCTAGTGTGATGTCTGACCCCTTCTGCCGTCTCGTCTTTCTGGGACTCGAACCCAGGAGAGAGCCCGTCGGGTTTAATGTTGATAAACGTCTTGTTCGTGACTAATTTTTCTGTCCTGGGGTCGTCGTATCCAGAAGAATGTTGATGTCTGTCTTTCGTCCTTGGTGCGACTCTACCGACCTCACCCGTCTGAGTGTCAGAGTAGTTCATGGTATGAGGACCCACCTGGTGGGTGTTTCATCTCCTAATATAACGTCCCGAAAAGGTGTTCAAGACTGGGGGCTCAACCCGAAAGGTCGGGTCCCTAGGACGTAGTCGTTCTACTTGGGGGTCTTGTAAACCGAAACTTCCGTTCGTCCCGGGATTAAAACGTACAGGGTGTCCTGACCTCGTTTGTCTCTGAAGTCAGAATTTCTCGTGTGTGTACGTGACCCTCGATCCCGTTTTCACCAGTGAACTACCTTTGGACCCAATCTCGACGGACGACCAGACTTTCTCACAGGGTTTCTCCGTCACCCACCCACGCCGAGTCCGACACCCATATCTGTGACCATTGTCGATATGAAAAGTGTGACAGGTACCCTAAGAGTGCCGTTCTTATGACCTCACCCAACGGTACAGGAAAAGGTCACTTGGTACAAAACAGTCTTGAGAAGTGGTACTGGGTGGGTAGAACCCACCGTGACGTGTCGTATCGAGTATCGAAGTAACTTAATACGCTCGGGGAAACGGTGCTGTTCTGACACTAGGTATTGCCCCTAACTGTCTCCCCGGACCGTCCGATCAGATACCCCAGTGTTTCTCAACCTGTGTTGAATCGCTGACTTGTTATTGTCGGTATGAACCTTCGAAGATGACCACTTGTGCCCACGACTGTCCGTGATGACACCCTAGACGGGAGATCAAGTAATCGGGGTCATCGATTACTGAACCCACCCCAAGTAGTCGGGGTGGGTTGTCGGACATCCGTGGTCCCGACCCTACCACAACAATAACAACAAGTCAGCGGTTCAGTACAGATTACGAACCGTCGTAAGTTTGCCTGACGTCGTACGGTCCGAAGGGACAGGAAGTGATAGAGGGTCTTAAACAAGTTTGCGTACAGGTAACTCAGTCGCTACGGTAGGTTGGTAAAGTGAGAAACAACCGGGGAAGAGGAAGACGTGAGTTAGAAAGAACGTAGTCCCAGAAAGGTTATTCAGTCGAGAAACGTAGTCCACCGGTTTCATAACCTCGAAGTCGAAGTCGTAGTCGGGAGGTTACTTATAAGTCCTAAGTAAATGAAATCCCAACTGACCAAACTAGAAGAACGACAGGTTCCCTGAGAGTTCTCGGAAGAGGTCGTGGTGTCAAGTTTTCGTAGTCAAGAGTCGGAAAACCCAGGTTGAGAGTGTAGACAAGTACTGATGACCTTTTTAATATCGAAACTGATATGTCTGGAAACAGTCTTTCATTACAGAGACGAAAAATTGTGTGACAGATCCAAACAGTGTCGAAAAGAAGGTTTTTCGTTCACAGAAAATTAAAGTACTAACGTTAGTGACAGGTGTCACGACCCTACGAAGTCGGGTTTGTTGATTGTCGGGGTGGGTAGTAGTCTGTCGACTCATTTCTACAGGACTCGGGTACCGGTGGAGATCCGTACGGAGATCTGTACCGTGACGGGTGGTCACCCGGTTCTGGGTCGAAGGGGGCGGTCACCCGTCCATTCCCGGGACGGGAGGTCCTTTGGAAGCGACCGGAGACCTGTCGGCTTGGGTGGTCCCCCGTCTTACGTTCTTTTGGTGTCAGGACGTTAGACACCTACGTTGGACATGTGTCGTCCACTGTGGGACAGGATCCTGGTTGACCCGGGTAGGGACGGATAATCGTCCGCTTATGTTCGAAGTCCTGTATGGTCTAAGTTAGGGGTTGACACAGTCCTTGATGGGGGGATCGGCTGGGACGTGGTCACTAGACTGTGGTTGAGCCCTATGGACCCGGGACACCGGTCTGGGGTCCCGTACCGAGACGGACGGTCAGTAGACCGTGATTGGGGTCCTGGACCGAAGTGGGTCGTCACCCACCCATTGTCGGGACCTCAAAAGACCTGGGACCGGTACGGGTGGTCACTCGGTCGTGATCGAGGTCCAGGGTACCCCAAGATGTCAGTCGAAGGAACACTGGTCCATGGTGATTACTTGTCGACCGTCGGAGGTGTGTTCCATCCGGGATCGTTGGTCCGGATACTGTGGCGGATGTATCAGGTGGGGGTTTTTATCTCCCTTGTGGGGGACATCGTCCCCAGGGGTTGGAGGTCCTAGATTACGGACTACTAGACTCCACCTCGACTACATTAATGTCGGTTTTATTTTACGTATCTTAACGGTTATTCTATAACTTATCTTCATCATTTGGTTCCGTAGGACCAGAATAAGAACTAAAATGTCCTTTTCGAAAAACAGAGTGGTGACCTATTTGAGAAACTTTTTCGGAAAACTAAAACACACACACACACACTACTAATGTAACAGGAAGATTTTGGGTCCTTGTTATACTTCGTTTTACTTCTCCGGTTCTGAGTCTCTTTGCACCGAGTCATAAAATTCTTCATACTTCTATGTAAACCAGGGAGTCTCCTAAATGTCTTGTTTCTTAAAACTGGTGTCGAATCAAACGGTGAAGTTCGTCTCGACATAACCTCTTCGGATCTTCAAAATTTTCGTCTATTCAAAAGACCTGAGAACCTTATAGAACGGTTTTGAAACTCTAGTCGAAGCTCTTCAGAATATTATTCTTCCTTACTGAACAGTTATAATGTTGTGAACAAAGGATCGAAGGGAAAATAAGACCACTCTTTTGGTTATTGGTTCAGTTCTAAGGTTTCATTACCTTTTCATATAAATCAGTGACCTTTGAAGAAAGTCCCCGTTATATTCGTATACATAGTATGTTTCGTTGGTTAACAGATAAAGAAAGAACCCTTTCCATTATTATACTTGTCTGAACAAGTGCTTCCTTTTTAGCTAGTTTCAAAAATTTTCTGTCGACTATCATTAAGGAACCCCGTCTCACCTCTACGCGTCCTCCCTTTTCGGGTTCTTGAAAACGAAACCAATTTCCCTTCTCAACTTTTATTAAGAAACACGTTCCTATATCTAGTCACTTTTTTTAATGTTATGGGTAGTATGGACGAAAAACCCTAGTCGAATCTTCACCATCTTCGTATCTTTTTTATTAGAAAAATATTATGGACCCCAAAAGGTAACCTCTGGGTGTCCGAAAACTGTTCAATACACTTTCAGATTAGAAGAGGGAGGTCAATACACCTGTGTTATCGTGAATTACAAAAAATCTGGGTTCTAGATCTGAAATTAACCTGTCTAAATATGTATGTCGGAGACTGAAGAACCGGGACATACACGTTATAAATATAAAGAAGAGTTCGTACGACACTCAGGGTATACCTGACACCACTTTTTCCTTCCTTACTCTCTACACCTTCGATAGTTTATAGAAGGAACCAAACCTGTTGTAGTGACTTCCGTTTGATTCCCCCTCAATGCCTACCTTAACTCGAACGGACCACCGAGTCTGCCATTTCTTAACCGGACGTCCCGTCCCCTGGACCCAAACTAGGGACCCAGTCCTTCTAGGGGACCTCCTCCTTTACCGTTGGGTAAGGTCATAAGTACTGACCCTTTAGGGTACCTGTCTCCTCGGACCACCCGATGTCAGGTACCCCAGTGTTTCTCAAGCTGTACTTAATCACTGAATTTGCTGTTCAGAAGTATAGGTCTGTGGAACTGTTCGGGTGTAACATGTACTTTTCCGTTCCGTGTTCTTAGAAAGGACACTACACTTACCTTTAATTTTGGTGTTATGACACCACGGGGTAAAAATGAAGAATCTGATCGTATCTTAAATTCAAGTTACACCGCTCCCATATCCCTTTGTTCCTTTGAACAAATGAGAAGTCAGGTCAAGTCAACGAGTGAGCACAGGTTGAGAAACGCTGGGGTCCTTGACGTCGTGGGGTCCGAAGAGACAGGTAGTGGTTGAGGGTCTCAAGTGAGTTTGAGTACAAGTAACTCAGTCACTACGGTAGGTTGGTAGAGTAGGAGACAGTAGGAAAGAGGAGGACGGGAGTTAGAAAGGGTCGTAGTCCCAGAAAAGTTTACTCAGTCGAGAAACGTAGTCCACCGGTTTCATAACCTCGAAGTCACAGTCAGGAAGGTTACTTGTGAGTCCTGACTAGAGGAAATCCTACTTGACCAATCTAGAGGAACGTCAGGTTCCCTGAGAGTTCTTAGAAGTGGCTGTCGTGTCAAATTTTGTAGTTTAGAAGTCACGAGTCGAAAGAAATATCAGGTTGAGAGTGTAGGTTTGTACTGATGACCTTTTGGTATCGGAATTGAACTACCTGGAAACACCTGTTTCGTTACAGATACGAAAAATTATACGACAGATCAAAACCAGTATTGAAAGGAAGGTTTCTCATTCACAGAAAATTAAAAGTACCGACGTAGTGGTAGACGTCACTAAAACCTCAGGTTTTTTTAATTTAGAAAGTGACAAAGGGGTAGATAAACGGCACTTCACTACCCTGGTCTACGGTACTAGAATCAAAAGACTTACAAATGAGAATCGTACTCAATTTTACCAGGTCGGAAGAAAAACTCCCGAGACAGTAATAGACTCGTTTTCATATTTTAAGAGATTGGGTGACTGTGTTGTTAAAGTGAAGATTCCTAAATGGGTTATCTGTTATGTGTGTGTACACACTGAGTATGTTCATACGATGGGTGAGGTCATAAGAACAGATCCCTTAGAGTACCTGTCTCCTCGAACCACCCGATGTCAGGTACCTCAGTGTTTCTCAACCTGTACTGACTCGTTGATTGTGTGTGTGTATGTGTGTGTGTGTTGTATGTGTGTGTGTTGGCGATAAGAGAGGGGATGAGTGAACTACTTTCGTACATAACAACAACGACAACAAATCAACGAGTCGGCACCCGTTGAGAAACACTGGGGTACAGGACGTCGTGTGGTCCGAAGAGACAGGAAGTGATAGAGGACCTCAAAGGAGTCTGAGAACGGGTAACTCAGCTACTACAGTAGGTTGGCACATAATGGAAGATAAAATAAAAGCAAAACATCTGACGAACATAAGACTGGTCTGTTAGGACAATTATATTATCGAAAGAATAAGAGGGAAGGGTAAAAAATGGAGTCTTCAGAAAAAGAAAAGGTATGAAACAGAATGTATACAACAGATTGTGTCTCAAACAAGCCACCAGTACCTAGAACTAAAATACCTCTGTAAAAAGTAAAGGACCCAGATAAATTCGAAGGGTATACCGATGATAACCCGAAGGACCCGACTCAGTCGACCCCCGGCACAGACGGGACGTCTCTCCTGTCATTTGGCCTCGTCCACACGACACAGACGTCCCTTCGCCCACACGCAAAGGGTCCGACCCATTGAACTCTACAGACGGAAATGAGAAAACTCCATAGTCGACCCCAGCACAAGGAGACATTTAGGTGGGGCAGGGGGAACACGGGTCTAACCTGAGTCGGGCCTTACTGTCCCGAACAGTGTGAGCATCCGGTCGTGGACGAACTCTCTCCCCGCGGGGGGTGCTGGTCTCACAGTAGGGACGAAGGACGTCACGAGACGGACCACGACTGACAGATTATTGTTTATCTCAGAACAGTCACGTCCTGGTTCCGGTTAGATCCCCTCTTTCGACAAAACTAGTCTTTCAACCCTCTTAGTGATTCGAAAGTGAGACCGGTATAAAAACCTTGTCAAGAGAGGCTGAATCACCACTTCTCAGTACGACGCCCTAGGAAACCCGTACGACGACTGAGACACAAGGGAACAACTACAAAAGACCCACTCTGGGGACTTCGACGTCTACCCACCAGAGTCGGTGTCCAAAAACCTCCGGTACCACGAGACCTAGCCGACAATTGACACTCGTAGCCTAGGTCGGACCCTCCCTCTCTTTCCTTGTCGAGGTCTGACCTCTCACTTTGGACGAACCGAGGGGCCGACACCTTCTTGCGCACGGGACTCGACGGACGTCTCAACAGTCTCCACCACCACTGGGCCACTCCCAACCTGGGATTCGACGGGGACTTCAAGGTCTATTTGTTCACCCTCTCCTCAACCATCACGCGGTCGTCCGGGGAGCGAAATGACATCCTCCCTCGGTTCCACCCCCACTGAGGGATTCATTCTTGATCCGAAACCTGCTCGGTGGAGGAGCGGGCCGTAACCCAGTACGCAGTCAGTAGACAGGACACAGGAGTCACAGGTGTTTCTCCTGGTACTGGTGAGAGGTAAGACGGCTCCCTCGGACCACGGAAGGAGATTCCCAGCCCGGACCCGCTGATCTCGTCGTGCCACGGCGAGTCTCTAGCCCCACATTTATAAAAATCGAAGGACCGTTGGTGTCCCAGAGCTCGCCGAGGATTTGATCGACATAACAGAACTGTGTTTCAATCCGTATCTAAAAGACCTTTACTTGTCTACAAGACTTTGTAGACATACAACGTCTTTCGAAATAAATGTTTCTTGGAGTCACGACCTACACCCGGTACCCGGTACGGAACGACTGGTGTGTCTTCTTTCGAACCCCACCTGACGAGCCAGTCGTGCACTGGAACTCTCCAGTGGTCTGGGTGAAGGGACTGACCCCCCACTACTCCGCCACCGGCCGGGGTGACGTGTGGACCCGCCCGACCTACACACCGTCCATAACTGTGACTGACACGGCACACGGAGTTCGTACGGTAGACACAAGGTCAAACACGGGACTAAGGACCCAGTGCACGAAACTGTCACAGGGGGGACTTCTCCCACTAGTGACGGTCGTCAGAAGGACCTTCACCCGAATCCTCAGCAACCGTCCGACGACCGAGACACCAAGACCGACCCCCGACCGGAGGACAAAGAAGTTCGGGTCCGTGGAGTCTTCCGGGGGATACCGACCCCAAGAACCCTCTGAAGGCCCCTCGGACCACACCTCTCCCAAGTCTTTGTGGGCTGACCCCCCGGGACCACAACGCTACGGGGGACCTCAATGGAGGGAGACCCGGCCAAAGGTGTAACTCACTAGAACAAACGTAGTGGGTGTGACTCGTCTTCACGTCCGACGGAGTCCCAGTCCCGCCCCCCACAGGTTACACCGTTACGACCACCCACAGACTACGAAGTGAAAACGGGGACAAGGTAGTCGACAGCCGGTGCTCATAGTCAGTTTCGAGAGGTTCGTGACGAACGTCCAACTGAGACAGACCCCCAAACCTCCGTTCAAACGACAGGTCCCCCTGTCTCACCCGGTCCTCTCACTTCACAACACTCGTGTGTTCTTAACCCCATCACCAAAGAGGAATTCCCACTCCTTCCCCCGAGGACCCACGACCGGTGTACGTTCCCGAAGTAATGGTTTATCCACAGTACACACGGACAGAGACCGTACACACACTTCGAGGGTACTCTACCAAAATTCTGTAGTCCTCTCCCGTCACGACCTTGTGTGGGGACGAAGTTCGATGGAACCGTAAGAGCGGTTGGTGTATTAGGGTGGTACCTTAATAGGTACTGTACCGAAGACAGATGTGCCCCATCGGACACAACTCGAACGGTGGTTTGGGATATCCTACCTACAGTCCGTCGAAGACCCCAGAAGAGACAGTCTCCAGGTATCTTCTCGGAACCAGTTTCTGGACGAAGAGTCCCTGTTGTGGTCAGAGTTTTTGGGTTTGAGTGAGAAATAGTTCGTTTCTCAACCGTATGTAAAATTCATCCCATAGGTCATTTGACTCTCCAGATAAGTCTACGAATATAGAAAGGAAAAGAGGAAACGAAAAACGAAGAGAAGAAAAGTGTCGATACACATTCCGGAGGGTCTGTCGGTAAAACGAAAAAACGTAAAAAAAGGTACCGCTACCAGAACTAGGGACAGAGGACATGTTACAGTGCTTGGAGTAAGGTATGAAGTAGTCCGTGAGATAGATAGTCTAGATCCGGGAATTTAGATAAAGAGTGAAGGTGACATATTAGTATTCCCTAAACTAAATCCAGTAGGACTTACCAGATCGCTAAAAGGGATGAAAGAAGGTAAATTCAGCCTTAAACCATTATTCCTCAAGTACTAGACTCGGTGTCAGTCGAGGACCAGAACAACAACAACTGACATATCTCGAAGAGGTAGAAACCGACGTTTCTTATATTAGTTAGACTAAAACCACAACTGGTAGACCACTACAGGTACA
>SJYO01034253.1:0-107687 GCA_006410555.1 Capra ibex
ACCTCCACCCTACCCCCAAGTCCTAACCCTTGAGTGCATGTGGGCACCACCTAAGTATAGTTATATACCGTTTTGGTTATGTCATAACATTTCATTTTATTTCATATTATTTTTCTTTTTTTTTCTTATTTAAGTTTTCTTTCTGTCCCATTGGTGGGAGTAGTGATGATGAACTGTATCAAAACCTTCAGGATCGGTCTTGTTAGTATCTTCTTTTCCGTCATTCTCCTTAGGTCTGACCTTTTCTCCTTTATTTTGACAAACGTCTATACTAAGAAATGTATCGTTTGGTATTCTACTGTGATCTTTTAACGATCTCCATTTGTTACTCATACCATTTCTACTTCCTATATTTTAATTATGTGTATTTAGGAAGAGTAAGATGTGGAATTGTCACTTTGAGGTCTTTATCTTTATTCCTTTGTTAAGGTAAGTGGTAACTTTACTTATAAAATTTTTATCCTTGTTTAAATGGATGTCTCTGTTTCTGGAGATATACCTTTGATGTTTTGAAAATATTTTCTTTCTGTAAACCTTTAAAGTTTAGGTTTTTCTACTATAACAACTTCACGACGTAAGTTATACGGTTTTTGAAGCTTTCGAATCGTTTTCGGTACCCTGACCTTTTCCAGTGACAAGTAATGTTAGGGTTCCTTTTCGTTACGGTTCCTTACAAGTCCGATAGTGTGTTAACGGAGTAGTGTGTACGATCGTTTCATTACAAGTTTAAAGAGATTCGCACAGAAGTTTTTATATACTTTCTCGAGTTCGACCTAAATCTTTTCCGTCTCCTTGGTCTCTAGTTTAACACTTGTATGAAACCCAGTGTCCTTTTCATTCTCTTAATATCTTTACATAAAAGAAGACAAAGTAACTGATACGATTTCGGAAACTGATACACCCAGTATTGTTTGAAACCTTTTCAAAAATTCTCTACCCTTATTGACTAGTAGAATGGGTCGTGGACTCTTTGGACATACTGTTAGTTCTTCGTTGTTATTCTTGGTTCTTACCTTGTTGTCTGACTAAGTTTTAACCTTTTCCCCTGACAGTTCCGACATATAAAAGTGGTACGAACAAATTGAATATACGTCTCATGTAGTACACTTTACGGTCCGACCTACATCTTGTTCGACCTCAGTTCTAACGGGACTCTTTATACTTATTGGAGTCAGTACCAAAAAGGTCATCAGGACACACCTAGATTCTAAACCTGGTGTTTCTTACGATTTGCGACTTCTGGACTACGAAAACTTGACATCTCAACCTCATCTGAACCCGACTTTCCTCTAGTTTAGTGGGTTAGAATTTTGTTTAGTTATACTTATCAGTGACCTTCCTGACTACTATTTCGACTTCGAGGTTATGAAACCGGTGGACTAAGTATCTTGTCTGAGTATCACACACACACACACACACACACACACACACACACACACACACATAATATATGTAAATTTATATATATATATATATATAGTGTCCTTTTCATTCTCTTAATATCTTTACACATATATATATATATATATTTAGGACTAAGACCCTTTCTAACTTCCGTCCTCCTCTTCCTGTTCTACCTCCTGTTCTACCAACCTACCGTAGTGGTTAAGTTACCAGTACTCAAACTAGTTCAAGACCCCACCCCACTTCCTGTCCTTTCGGTTAGTGAGACGTCAGATACCTTGACTTCTGGAACTTTGGTGACTCACTCACTTGTTCTTGTTTAGGTTCGGTCGTTACGACTTCTTCGACTTCAACTTACCAAGATACTTCTGGATGTCCTGGAAAATCTTGATTTTGGGTATTTCCGCAGGAAAAGTGATATCCCCTGACCTTACGTTTTCATCCTCAGTACTTTGTGGACCTCATTGTCCGTTTAAACCGGAACCTTACGTCTTACTTCGTCCCGTTTCTCAAAACGGTTCCTTTACGTGACCAGTATCGTTTGTGGGAGAAGGTTGTTGTGTTCTCTTCTGAGATGTGTACCTGTAGTGGTCTACCAGTAGTGGCTTTAGTCTAACTAATATAAGAAACGTCGGCTTCTACCTCTTCGAGATATTCCAGATGTTTTTATTCTGGTCCTCAACTGACACCGAGTCCAGTACTTGAGAAATAATGGTTTAAGTCTGCATTCAACTTCTTTAATCCCTTTTGGCGATCTGGTAAGTACATACTGGATTTAGTTTAGACAATAATAATATGTCACCTTCACTCCTTATCTAAATTCCCGGATCTAAACTATCTATCTCACTAACTACTTGCTACCTTACTCCAAGGACTTTGAGTGTCCTCTGTCTCTAGTTCTGGTAGTGGTACCTTTTATTTACGTTTTTTCGTTTTACTGACAGACCCTTCCGGAATGTTTATCGACACTTTTATTCTCTCCACTTTTTGTTTCCAATTTTTCCTTTCTATATTTGTAGACTTAAGTCTCAAGGTTTCTTATCGTTCTTCTCTATTGTTTCTGAAGACGTCGTTAGTTACCTTTCTTTATCTCCCTTTTTTGTCTTACCCTTTCTGAACTCTATGGAAGTTCTTTTAATCTCTATACTTCCCTTGTTAAAGTACGTTTCTACCCGAGCTATGTCCTGTCTTTACCATACCTGGATTGTCTTCGTCTTCTATAATTCTTCTACGCCGTTCTTATGTGTCTTCTTGACATGTTTTTTCTAGAAGTACTGGGTCTGTTAGTGCTACCACACTAGTGAGTAGATCTCGGTCTATAGGACCTTACACTTCACTTCACCCGGAACCTTTCGTAGTGACATTTGTTTCGATCACCTACACTACCTTAAGGTCAAGCTGATAAAGTTTAAGACTTTCTACTACGACACTTTCACGACGTGAGTTATACGGTCGTTTAAACCTTTTGTGTCGTCACCGGTGTCCTGACCTTTTACAGTCAAAGGTAAGGTTAGGGTTTCTTTCTGTTACGGTTTATTACGAGTTTGATGGTGTGTTAATCTAAGTAGAGTGTACGATTATTTCATTACGAGTTTTGAGAGGTTCAGTCCGAAGTTTTTATACACTTGGCACTTGAAGGACTATAAGTTCGACCAAAATCTTTTCCGTCTCCTTGGTCTCTGGTTTAACGGTTGTAGACGATCTAGTAGTTTTTTCGTTCTCTCAAGGTCTTTTTGTAAAAAAAGACGAAATAACTGATACGGTTTTAAAGACTGACACACCTAGTGTTATTAGACACCTTTTAAGACTTTCTCTACCCTTATAGTCTGGTGGACTGGACGGAGAACTCTTTAGACATAAGTCTAGTCCTTCGTTGTCAATCTTGACCTATACCTTGTTGTCTGACCAAAGTTTATCCTTTTCCTCATGAAGTCCCAACATATAACAGTGTGACGAATAAATTGAAGATACGTCACATGTAGTACTCTTTGCGACCTGACCTTCTTTGTGTTCGACCTTAGTTCTAACGGTCCCCTCTATAGTCATCGGAGACTATACGTCTACTGTTGTGTGAATACCATTTCACTTCTCCTTCATTTTTCTGAGAACTACTTTTTCACCTCTCACTTTTTCAACCGAATTTCGAGTTGTAAGTCTTTTGCTTCTAGTACCGTAGGTCAGGGTAGTGAAGTACCCTTTATCTACCCCTTTGACACAGTCTGAAACACACACACACACACACACATCCCCCGTCCCGAGGTTTTAGTGATGTCTATTACTAACGTCGGTACTTTAATTTTCTAAGAATGAGGAACCTTCCTTTCAATACTAGTTGGATCTATCTTATAAGTTTTCGTCTCTGTAATGAAACGTCTGATTCCAGACACATCTGTTCCGATACCAAAAAGGACACCAGTATATACCTACACTCTCAACGTGACACTTCTTCCGACTCGTGACTCCTTAACTACTAAAACTTGACACCACAACCTCTTCTGAGAACTCTCAGGGAACCTGACGTCCCTCTAGGTTGGTCAGATAAGACTTCCTCTAGTCGGGAGCCAAAAGAAACCTTCCGTACTACGATTTCGACTTTGAGGTCATGAAACCAGTAGAGTACGCTTCTCAATTGAGTAACTTTCTCTGAGACTACGTCCCTCCCTAACTCCCGTTCTCCTCTTCCCCTGCTAGCAATTACTCGACCGACCTACCGTAGTGACTGAGCTACCTGTACTCAGACTCACTTGAGGCCCACAACCACTACCTGTCCCTTCGGACCGCACGACGCTAAGTACCCCAGCGTTTCACAGCCTGTACTGACTCGCTGACATGACTTGACTTGACTTGACTTGACTTGACTTGACTTGACTTGGCTACTACTCTGTGTACAAGGTCTCACTTCAGAGTCATCTACTCCGTCCGTACAAGAATTCGTACCCGAGTTAACATAGTCGTCATTCTTTTGATGAAGTCTCACGTTAAAGTCATGAACACCATGTGTACGATACCTACTATTTAATTCATTATAACTATAGGTACGTCACCGTCTTGATATGAGGTCACACGTTCCTGTTATCAACGTACACGAATCAGATCTATGTCCTAATGTTCAACATCGTGGACACACGACCCTCGGTCGTGCGTTCTAGGGTGAGTACTGTTCCAGTACGCCTCTCTGGACTACCTCGTTCCGATAGGGTCTACTGGAAAGAGACCTTTTTTAATTGAATCTCGAGGATGACCAGAGGACGTATATTTTCCTCACATAGTCGAGTTTGGGGAGACTACCGTGAGATGGAACGGACTGTCAATCTCGTAAACTGTTGAACACTAACAAATGGTGGGGGGTCGTCACTCTCGGTACTTCGAATTTCGTAGAATTTCTATATCTCTGAAAATCTCGATTCGTAATCAAACCACTTCCCAAAGTAACAACTCAATTACAAACGGTGGTCCGGAGGTATCAGAAATAGAAAATCCGTGGACCCTCCTATAATTGTTACATTAACCCTACGTCTTTATCGTTATATCATCAAAACTACAATCGTTATGATCTGAAGACTTAATTACTTATAAGAGAAACAATATTTAGTGACATGAGGAGAAAGGAATAATATTTAACAACACAGGAACGATCCATTCTTACATTGGAATTAATCACGAAAGACTCTCACCGTGGTCTGAAACCATTCTTGTTGTGAAAATTTCGTTTACTCAAAAGACCTGGGAATAGTCTTTTCCTGGTATTTCACGATTATCCGGAGGACCGGTCTTCTACTACATTTAGTGGATTCTGGACACATATGTTGATTCATACGTCTCTCTTTCGGACCAGAGCTTATCCTAGTCCCGAAGACTGGGATGTACTGAAAAATAATAGGTAACTATAGATACATGTTGATTTTCATATTTTCGAAAAGGACCTTTTATTTCCTGTCTGGTCAAAGAGCCCGGTCAAGGTCCTCTCTGACCAAGAGAGCACATAAGAAAAGAAAGAATGACATAAAAGACCGACTAAGGCTAAACCCCGTATCTCCGATCGGTATAGATGAATAAACAGACCCGAAGATTCTGGGTGTACTCACCCTCGGGTTCCGCCCCGTGGGAGACGATAAGTTCGTCCGTGGACACCGGGATGCATCTGTCAAGTTCAGGGAACAGAGTCCCGAAATAACCGAAAGATATATTTGGTTCCTTATGTCGGAGAAACAGAGGAGATAAGAGAATTGACGTTTGAGAAGGGAATAGAGAGAGATTTAGATATATAGAGAGATCGGTGTGGTAGGGGAGAAGCTTAATGGGACCTAGGTGACCCCGACCTGGGGTCATGGACACGAATCTTAAACTCGAGTTATCTAACAGGTTTGACCTTTGAGCAATCATGTCCGTTTCCTCAAATTTGATAATAAAGTTATCGACACGATACCTATGAGGTGAAACGGTCGAGTCTTCACTGTCGTACACATAAGACCTCGTGTCGGACTCATCACTGTGTTCACGTGAGGACTCATGTTTTTATCACTAACACTGATATATAACAACTCTCACCCTACTAATGAACGTCGTGTAGATGAATTTCAGTCCACAACAAACCAGGAAGGACACGAGGTTTCATGTTCGAGTCATTAACACTTTACGTACGAAATCTGAGTGTTATCTCGTCACCACTCGACGTAGAAAGTCCCATCTACACATGCAAATGATTCATCGACACCTTGTGTCTCAGATCTCACGTGTGAGTGATGAAAGTCGTTTTCATTAAAATCTTGTATCTAAGTCATCACCGTCATAGCCACGAGACTTTGCACCCCATTCTATACGGAGACTCCCATTCACGTTACCAACGTCGTGTGGACTGAATTCGTACACAAATATTACCGTTCTGTGTACGAGGTCTCCTGTTCCTATCTTAAACGACATACGGTCCAAATCTCATGTCCAAATCATCAACACCTTATGAACGAAATGTTACGTTTAAGGTCTCCCTTCAAATGCATACGAGGTCTAAAGTTCGACCAGGCCAGACTGTCAAGAGGATATCCCATGTCACAGTCATACCACCCACGTGAGATTTTATATCCTAGTCATCACGAACCTACGTAGAAGACTCAAAGTCACTTAATTGACGTCACGTACACGAGAGTTCATTTTCGTGACATCACGGTCCAGTACACGACGTCTTACGTTTGAGTCATCAACGTGTTAGGTATGAACTTTTGAGTCCAAGTCATCACTACTTTATACAAGAAACTCAAGGTCGAGACATCAACGTCGTACAAACGAGATCTTGTGACCGAGTCCTCAGTATTCCCGTACCAAATCTCATCTTAGAGACTCTACATCGTGAACACGATATTTGATACAAGAGTTCAACACTGTATAGACGAGATCTCGTACAAGAGTCATAAGAACTCTGGGTACGAGATCTCACGTTATAGCTCTCTACGTCGTGTACGAGTAAGAAACCACGAGTTAGAAGAAGTGTCAGGTTGAGAGTGTAGAGATGTACTGGTGTCCTTTTTGACGTTCTGATGATCAAGTCTTCACAACCCTTACGTTTCCGTTGTCACGTATATTTGTCAGCACCATAAAGATGAAGTTTCGTACCAGAATCCTCACCGTCTTGCACACGGAACCTATCGTTCGTGGTAACAGTGTCCTCCTTACGAGTCCACTCGATACGTATGTACGGTACATATATCGTTCTCGAGTTATAGTCTCCGAGTCGTCAACCGTACTATGAATGTGTACTAGTCCGAGTGTTCAACTTTGTCTGCGCGAATCTTATGTCCGAATCATCACTACGCTATATAGGAATTTACATCTCAGAGACAAAGTTTTACATCCACGAGGTCTCGAGACTACAACAAGAGTTCGCACCGTACCCACCTTCTCCATATCTGGTCCCTAAAACCCAATCGTCTACGATTGGAGACCAACAGGTCTCCAATTCCGCCGTCCCCCACTACCTCGTCGAAGGTGAGGTCTCCCCTCCCCTACTAGAGACTAATACTTGTTTCTAAAATAAAAAACAATTGGTTGTTCCTGTCCGACATCTCGTGTCCCTTGATATCAGTTATTTGGTATTACACTTTCTTATACTTTTTTCACACACACATACATATATGCGTAAGTCAAGGTAAGGCAAGTCAACGAGTCAGTACAGGTTAAGAAACTCCGGGGTACTTGACGTCGTGAGGTCCAGAGGGACACGTAGTGGTTGAGGGTCTCAAGTGAGTTTAAGGACAGGTGTCTCAGCCACTACGGTAGGTTGGTAGAGTAGGAAATGGTAGGGGAAGAAGAGGGTGGAAGTTAGAAAGGGTTGTAGTCCCAGAAAAGGTTGCTCAGTTGAGAAGTGTAGTCCACCGGTTTCATGCCCTCAAAGTCGAAGTCGTAGTCAGGAAGGTTACTTAAAAGTCCTGACTAAAGGAAATCCTACCCGACCAACCTAGAGGAACGTCAGGTTTCTGAGAGTTCTCAGGAGAGATTGTGGTGTCAAGTTTTCGACAGTCGAAAGAGATATTAAGTTGAGAGTGTAGGTATGTACTGATGACCTATTTTGTATCGGAACTGATCTGTCTAGAAACAACTGTTTCATTACAGAGACGAAAAATTATACGACAGATCCAACCAATATTGAAAGGAAGGTTCCTGGTTCACAGAAAATTAAAGTACCGACGTTAGTGATAGACGTCACTATATATGTAAGTATACACACATATATATGGGTGTATACTTAATATAATATATATATTACATATATACATATATATTTATACATATGTATACATATGTGATATATGTATAAATACATATATATGTATATATGTAAATATTTATATATTTACGATATATATATATATTTACTTAAGGAAACGACATATCATCTTCAGTTGTGTCATAATATGTATTTGATGACAAATTATTTTGTTTGATATAAAAGTTTCTGTAGTCTTTTGAATTGAGAATCCATTTCAAATCTGAAATACAGAAAACCCGGTTATAGGATAAAACATCGAAATAATCATTCTGTCCCATTTAGGTTAATTACAACGGTCGTATTGTAGAAATCGATAGACAAAGGAAGAAACCTTTTCTTTAATTTTATACCCGAAGTGTAACGGGTATTTACGTGTGATTTTACCACTTTAAGGATGTTCAATTTACAATATTGTTAATCACACCACACTATAGAAGAAGGATTTATGAATGGTGTGACGGAAATAAAAGTGTCGGTCAAAAACTGAGTCTCTAGTAGTCCGTAAGTAAATTTAGTGTATAGTTTTGAAGGGGACTTTCCATCCATCGTGACGGACTCGATAATTTCTGTGAGTGACCCTCTCTCTTTTATATAAGAAAGATTTCCATTAAAGATCACAGTGTCGGAAGTCGCGCAGTATTAAAATTCAGAAGGAAAGGAACTACTAAAGGAGGACCATTTTTCTACTTTATCAACTTGTGTTACCTGAGTCGTCAGGAACAAGTTAGTAAAGAAAGGAAGTCCGTGATCACGGACACTACACAAAACACAAAAAGGTCATAATAAACTGAAAAACTACCGTGAGTCCGTTACCCCAAAACATAAAGATTAACTTCCAGTGGAAGTAAGCCCTTATGTTATCGGTTCCGTCCAAAGTCGTAGTAAGATAAAAGTTCTTGTGATAAAAAGTTCAGTCCTCAAACCACAATCGTAAACCAGAGATTCCGGATCCAGAAGTAGGATGTAGTCGATGTGGTTTAACTACTTCCTACCTTACTGAAAGGATCGTACCTTATAAAAAGACTCCGTCTTCTGACAACAAAACGAGTACCCCTTTTATGTAAGAGGAGAAAAGACCTTCTGAACACTCAGGGTGTTAAGCAAAGGTACAACCTCAACAAAGATGAATAAATAAAGAAAAGAAGAAAACTAAAACTAAAAATCGGTACTGTGCACCGTGTGTCCTAGAAACAGGGATTAGTCTATAGTTTGGGTAGGGGAGACGTCACTTNGACAGAGAATATGTGTAGAGGGGGTGGCGAATTGGGGAGCTAGTGGTCCCTTCAGGGAAGCATATAAATCCGACGTAAAAAAAGAAGTCCATTCAGATTCGATTCCAAAAGTAGTCGATCATTTTTCGGGAGAAACGAGATATTGTAATGGTGTTGAAAAAGTAAACACTCAAGAGTTTAAATCCACAATTTCTTACCGAAAAGGAAACAATTACGGTAGTAATTCCCTATTAAAACGTGTTTTTAATTTAAAATATACCCGACTTTGGATGGGAATCTTCTATAATTCCTCTGAAAAAGTTCCAACATTAACACCATTAAGGAGGCTTATTACATAAATAGACTTCGGGTCCAGGGAATACGACTGTTAAGTCTAAGAACGGGGGAACGTCTGAATTTGGAGACTAACTTGGAGTTGTGTCTAGAACCGAGGTTGGTATGACCAGTTCAGTTTTGAAGGTACAAGAAACTCAATGAAGGACCAGGTACATAAAATAGTTACGGGGGTTTGTGACTATAAGATAAAGAGCACTAAACCCATTTAACCAAAGATATAACTAAGGAGAGATAGTTCAACGATATCGGTCGATTCTATCCTTATAGTGGGGTAGACCACGTTAACTGGTAGAGAACACGAAGAAAAGGAACGCACACACACGTACGTACTCACACGTGTGACACACGGATCGTACGTAGATAAGTGTGTTGGTGCGTGTACGTACAAGGGGAGGTGGACCTTCAGTGTACTGTAGTACGTTTAGTGTTTCGAAGAACTGAGTTCTTTCAGTCTGAGACTTAGTATTGTGTCAGTTATACTGGTACACTGAGGAAATAAAAGAGTGGAGACTTTTCGCGTGGTGATGTAGTCGTAAGACTCTAACGACATTTACACTTAGTTTGTATACGTTTTATTTTTACTATTATTATTATTACCAACACATGTTTTGTAACAGGGGTAAAAAGAAGGGGTTCTCTTATTCGGTGTGAGTGGAAATATAAAACGTGTAACTACCCTACAACCTTCCTTGAGCTATTGATGTACAAGGGTGTAGGTGACTGTAAAATTTTTTAAATAATTCGTTTTTGGGTCATTAAATACGGAGTAGTTAAAAGTCTAATACCCTTTCCTTTACAGTCAGACAGTAGAGGAAATAGTTTTGTGTAATTTCGTAAATTTTATAGAAGTCTGTTGAAGGAAATTTTTCAGGACTTTAGTCATTTTCGGTTCATTACATAGGACAGAGAAGAGGACGTGGGTCTACAGTCTAACGACCCCTTAAGACTCATACAGACTCTGTTACGACCGAAATTGGAGAAGGAACCTAATTAACGGGGGGGACGGGGAAAACGGGAGTTCAAAGTAACAAGGAGATTTAATTTTCGATCAGTTCCCTCCTCTTTTATTAGACCAAGGTCAAGTACCTTCGGGACCCACCCATCGTTCCGACACTCTAAGAGTCCTCACACACGTTTATTTAATTAAACGGAGCGACAACATCTTTGCCAGACCCTTTAAACGAAAAAGTGGTCGACCCCTCTCCGTCAATTAAAGTCGAGTAACTTAACTCATAACCTAGAACTATTCACTACTTTGTTTCGGTTCGGTTGATCTAAAGGTTTATGTATTAAGAGTTTCTCTTTGCTGTCCATTAACACAACGGTAACTACGTCCACAGTCTGGTTCTGGTTTCGACGGTCTCTAGTCTATAGACGTATTAAAAGGGGTCTAACCTTTATCTTACTCACTACTAAAGGGGTGTATAGGTATAGTCCTAGGAAGGTAGGTATAATTCCTGTGAACAATTATGGTGTGAACACATACCTTAATATGAACGAAGGTAGGAAGTGACACTTTATTCCCTCCCGTGGAATGGAACAAAAACCGGATCTTACGAAGTCTTTTAATCGGAATTATCATAAAAATACCATACAAGTCTTTGAAGAACACCCACCTAGTGTCAGGTTAAGGTCAATTTGGAAATTATTGTTATCTAAGAGTTAATCAACAAGAGAAATTCAGAATCAAAGGTGACATGTAAAAACACTACCTGACTATAGGAACATTTTGCGTACATAAATGTTATTTCTTAGTTATAAAATTACGTTGTTTCGGTTAATTTCTCACACGGTAATGTCAAATTTTAGAATTTCCTATCGGTACCTTTAGATAGATTTTATAGAAGAAAATTGGGATCACTAAAGAAATCTTCAGGCACGCCCGAAAACAGATACGACTAAAACATATATAACAGACATAATAGAGATTCTAAACCTGTGCTGATTAATCACTGACTTTTTGTTGTCACCGGTTAGAACAAAAGTAAAAAATTAATAATTTTTATGCATATAAAATCGACACGGTGTAGAATCAACGAGATTCAACAACGTACACGTTAGATTAAGGAAGATGTCCCTAACTTGGGGAAAGGGGACGTAACCCTTGTACCTCAAAATCGGTGACCTGATGGTCCCTTCAGTGAATAATAATAATAATAATAATATTAATCTCATTCTGAACGAGTTCCTATAAACGTTTTTATCTATGTTACAGTTTACGTATCGGTGAATTATTATAGATCCAGTCAAGTCAAATAAAGTCAACGAGTCAGCAGAGGCTGAGAAACGCTGGGCTACTTAGTGTCGTGCGGTCCGGAGGGACAGGTAGTGGTGAGGGTCTCAAGTGAGTCTGAGTACCGATAGCTCAGTCACTAGGGTAGGTCGGTAGAGTAGAAGACAGCAGGGGAAGAGGAGGACGGGAGTTAGGGAGGGTTGTAGTCTCAGTAAAGGTTACTCCGTTGAGAAAAGTACTCCACCGGTTTAATGACCTCAAAGTCGAAATCGTAGTAAGGAAGGTTTCTCTGGTGTTTGATCTGTAGATCTAGTCACCAGTAGTTTGACACCGGACGTTGAAAAAAATTTTTTATTTCTAAAAACCTTGTGTCGATACCAGTAAAGAAGAAGAAAAAAAGAAAGAGTTAAAAAAAAAATTAAATTTAAAGTATAAATGAAATAAAATGAAATGTTATGACGTAACCAAAATGGTATGTGACTGTACTTAGACGGTGCCCACATGTACTCAAAGGTTTGTACTTGAGGGTGATGGTGGAGGGTGGGGTATAGTAGAGAGACCTGGTAGAGGTACGTCGTCGGGGTTCGTAAGACATAGGACGTAGCTTGTATCGGACCACTAAGTAAAGAATATACTATCATATGTACAAGTTCCGGTAAGATGGTTTAGTAGGGTGGGAGAGGGAGAGGGAGAGGGAGTTTCAGGTTTTCAGGTGAGAAGTGTAGACACAGAGAACGACAGAACGTATGTTCCAGTAGTAGTGGTAGAAAGATTTAAGGTATATATAAACAATCATATGACATAACGACAAAAAGAAAGACCGAGTGAAGAGAGACATATTAACCGAGGTCAAAGTAGGTGGAGTAGTTTTGACTAAGTTTACATAAGAAAAATTACGGACTCATTATGAAGTAACACATATACATGGTGTCGAAAGAATAGGTAAGTAGACGACTACCTGTAGATCCAACAAAGACACAGGACCGATAATATTTGTCACGACACTACTTGTAACCCCATGTACACAGAGAAAGTCAAGACTAAATGAACCGCACATACGGGTCGTCACCCTAACTACCCAATATTCGGTCAAGATAAACGTTAAAAAATTCCTTAGAGGTGTGACAAGAGGTATCACCAACATGATGAAACTTAAGGGTGGTTGTCACATTGTCCCAAAGGAAAAGAGGTGTGGGAGAGATCGTGAATAACGAACATATGAAAACCTAGTGTCGGTAAGACTGACCACACTTCGCGATGGAGTAACACCAGAACTAAACGTAAAGAGACTATTACTCACTACAACTCGTAGAAAAGCACACAAACGATCGGTAGACCTACAGAAGAAACCTCTTTACAGATAAGTCAAGAAACCGGGTAAAAAACTAACCCAGCAAATAAAAAGACCTTAACTCGACGTATTCTACGAACATATAAAAACTCTAATCAACAAACAGTCAACCAAGTAAACGATAATAAAAGAGGGTAAGTCTTCCGACAGAAAAGTGGAACGAAAATAAAAGGAAACAACAAGTATTCGAAGATTAAAATTTCTCTAGGGCAAACAAATAAAAACGAATATAAAGGTCATAAGACCCTCCACCTAGTATCTCCTAGGACGTACTAAATACAGTCTCTCACAAAACGGATACAAGAGGAGATCCTCTAAATATCAAAGACCAGAATATAAATCTAGAAATTAGGTAAAACTCAAATAAAAACACACACCACAATCTTTCACTAGATCAAAGTAAGAAAATGTACACCAACTGGTCAAAAGGGTCGTAGTGAACAAGTTCTCTAACAGAAATAAGATAACATATAAGAACGGAGGAAACAGTTTCTATTCCACAGGTATGCACACACTTAAACAGAGACCCGATAGATGAAACAAGGTAACTAGATATAAAGACAGAAACACGGTCACGGTATGAAAGAACTACTGACACCGAAACATTATCTCGGACTTCAGTCCGTTCAACTAAGGATGACATGGGTCGTTTCTAGAGTAAGTCTATGCTTCCTCTTTAGTTTTCTAAATGTCTGTTCGTTTTCGACTCTCTTAAGTCGTGGTGGTTTAGTCGAGAGGTTGTTTACGATTTCTTATAAGAGATCTGTCCTTTGTGTTTTTCCTACATATTTGGACTTGGGTTTTGTAATTTCATTTACCGTTGACCTAGTATGAATAGTTATTAGTGGATTTGCGTTTACCCAACTTACAAGGTTGGTTTTCCGTTTCTGACCGACTTACCTATACTTTTGTTATAGTGATATATACGACGGATGTTTTCTACGTGGAGTTTTTTTCCCTGTGTATGCCTGACTTTCACTTTCCGACCTTTTTCTATATAATGGGTTTATCTCTGGTCTTCTTTTATCCTCACCGTTATGAGTATAGGCTATTTTATCTAAAATTTTGTTTCCGACACTTTTCTCTGTTTCTTCCGGTGACGTATTACTAGTTTCTTAGTTAGGTTCTTCTTCTATATTGTTAATATTTATATATACGTGGGTTGTATCCTCGTGACGTTACACATTCTGTCTACGATTGTTCATACTTTCCCCTTTAATTGGTATTGTGTTATTATCATCCTCTGAAATTATGGGGTGAGTGTGGATACCTGTCTAGTTGATTCGTCTTTTAATTGTTTCTTTGTGTTTAAAATTTACTATGTTATCTGGTCAATCTGGATTAACTATACCAGTAAAGAAATGTATATTATATACCAACTAGTACTACGGGGGTAACTAATTAAGATTGTCTCTGGTATTCAGGATGTTTTGGATTTTATGACTAAAGGTTCCAGTAAGGTCTCTTCCATACGGTTTGGGTCTAGATCATGTGTCTGTTGGACCGTAATCATGACGTTAAATACTCGGAAATATATCTAGATTGGAGACTTTGATTAAGAACGTGAGACCTTGTGAACAAGGTGGTAATTACTTTGACTCGAGATTCTGTGTGTACGTCGTTGTTCACTCAAATATGGTACCTTGTGTACAGGGTGGCGATAGATTTAAAGTGAAAGCTCGACCGGACAATATTGATGACAAGAAAGTAGTGCTTCGAGTGTAACAAGGTAATGACTCTTCCATGAGATCCCTTCCGTGGGACGGAAGTAAAACGTTCGAGAGATATGGTGGAAGACTTATGGTACCTGGGTGTAAGATCTCGTACGTTCGACTTTGATGACTCGAATTGGAGACATTATACACAGGTGTTTATTACTCGAACGTGGAGACTTCGTACGAAGGATGTTGATTTCTCGGGTGGGTGATTTTGTGAAAAGGACTTTGATCACTTGACCGTGAAACCTCGTGTATATGGTGGTAATAACTGGTGTACGAGATCACGTGTATAGACCGGGGATGACTCTACCACAAAACAAAGAAAGTGTACAATAATAATAACGAAGGGGGGTAGAGTCGACACTTTATCTTAGACCCACCAATCCGGTAAAGGGTTTTTTCAGTTTTTCGGTACTTAGTGCCAAATCTTGATGAACAACTAAATAACAAACACACACTTATTTATTTAACGGGTCTTTTTTACGACAGATATTGACTCCGGAGAACCGGGGGAGACGTCCTGTCCCACCCCAGTCACCGACCGGACCGGTGAAGATAGACTCACGAACGACGGGTTTTGGAGGTCAGTCAGACCCTGTCCTTCGCTTTTTTGAGTACCTCCTTATTTGTTCTTTCTAACAAAAAAACAAAAAAAACAAAAAAAAAAAGGAAAAAAAAGTAAGTAGGAAATTCCTTTCTAAAAAACCTAATCCTTTTACAAGAATCTTAAAACGTGAGGGACATCTGAAAATGTACAACAACTTTTCGTAATTATATAAGACAAGAAGTCCCGAAAAAGAAATAGTCTTATTTTGTTCGAAGGAGATTGCTCGAGTTTAGTTATGTTGGTATTGAAGTTGTCTTAGAAGAGAAGGAAGCATCTTGAATACGGGAAACCCAAGTCGTATTTTACTTTTGTTTCAGGGTTACTGTCCGATGAAAATAGTACAAACAAAACCAGTAACTAAGTAGGTTTTAAAAAGTTCACTTCACTTTTATCTGAAACGAGTCAGCATAGGTTGAGAAACGTTGGACGTACGTACGTACGCATGTCATGTACCTTAAGAGGTCAGGTCTTATGACCTCACCCATCAGAAAGGGAAGAGGTCCCCTTAGAAGGGCTCGGTCTCTAGTTTGGGTCCAGAGGGCGTATGGTCCGTCTAATAAATGGTCGCCTCGGTGGTCCCTTTGGATTCTTTTGACCTCGTCCATCGGATAGGGAAGAGATCCTCTAGAAGGACTGGGTTCCCAACTTGGTCCCACAGGATGTAACGTCCCTGTAAGAAAGGACTCATGAATAATGACTGGTTTGTGACTTAAACCACCGAAATAGATGTAAACCCTTACGTCACTTGTGAGTCTGATCAGATAGAGGATAAGAGTACCGGGAATAATATGTCTTCCCTTTTGGTCATAAAATTCTTACGTTTTTGATTTGACACCGTCTTTTTACACAGTGTCAACCGTTTCTGGTTTGACGGTCCTTTTGTCTCCAGTCTACCCACTTTTGTAAGACTATAACGTATTTTTCACCATCTTTTTAATTACAACACTTTATTTTCCCCGTGTCCGAAACCCCCAGTTCCGTAGGTTAAAGGAAGGACCACATAGTCAATGGACTATGACGACACCTTGTTTATCGAGGGATCCCCGAATTTTGTTATTTAGATATGATTAAGTAGTAAAGGTCCCCGTCCTTAAACCCCCGTTGACTGGAACCTCTTTCCTTTCCGATGGGTGAGGTCCTAACGCCGAACCTCCTAGTCCTGTTTCTAAGTCTGTGTCCTGACTCAGGGAAAATGAAAGTGAAGTCGACACCACCCTGTGTCCGAGTAAATATTCTGACGTCAACCCTACAGTCGACGTCGACCTCCGTAGGTCACGGAATAACTCCAACCTCCTAGACGAGACTCTTACCGAGGAAGTGTGCCGAAGACCTTCCTCCCGAGACACAAGGGAGTAGACCGACTTTCCGACTTGAAGTGGTTCACCAGGAAGGGCCATCTGGGGAGGTCGTAGTAGTGTTGTACCTTCAACAGAAGGGGTCTCCCTCCACAGGTCGTGACTTCGGAGTGTTCTGTCTCCGAAGTTCTCAGTGTTTCGAACCGAAGTGGGAATTAGGTGACCAATTCAGTGTGTAAGTTCCCTTCCTCTTGACCTGAGGTCAAGACTTCCCTCTCCACAGTGTCCTAAACACCTGTACAAAATTTAGGTACCAAGTATGGGACCGAAATAAAAAGAGATCCACACCCTGATACTCAAAAGAGCCCATTCTGTATGTAACTCACTATGGGTGAGGTGTTCCGACGACCCTCCTAAGTCACTTTATGGAATTCACTTCTTTCAAACTGTTTAAGTACACTCAATGCGTTTCCATCCAGTTAATCCTTTTCTCGTCTCTCTGTACCCGGAATAGGTAACCGAGGTCACCGTTTATTGGGCGGACGGGATGTTCTTTGTGTCCTCTACGTCCAAGCTAGGGACCCACCCCTACTAGGGACCTCTTCCCGTACCGTCATAACAACGGACTTCTTAGGGTACCTGTCTCCTTGGACCACCCGATGTCAGGTATCCCATCTTCTTAGTCTGTACTTACTTCGTTGTCGTACGTACGTGTCTTTGTGTACCTCGGAGTTCGAGTGTTTGAGGGGAAATAAATCAATTCCAGTAAACGACTTGTTACTTCTCTTAGGATCTACTACGTAGTTACTAGACCCGACACCTTACAAAGGAAGTGATAAAAGTTAGAGTAAGGAAAAATTGTCTTCTGATCAAACTAAGTCCAACCTCTGGAGGTTGGAAGGAAACGAAGTTAGTTAAAAATTGAGAAACGTAGAGACATGACTCATCTAAGGGACTACGCTGAAAAGATGGGTATTAAAGGAAAAAACGACGACAGTCGTATTTCTTCGTAGGTATAAGAGGGAAGGGGTAGGGGTATTATGAATCAAACAAGAAGGGTAGGTGGACGAAACAAAGAAGTGAGGCCTGTAAACGAAGGTAAGTATCTACGACGACTAGAGACGTGTGGTCCTCAAATGTTTCACTTTCGTAATGTCGTTGTGTCTGTGTGTCTCTCTCCTGTCATTTCTTTGTTGACAGCTGTTATTTTCTCCCTCTAGACGACTTCTTCTCGTTGATAATTACGGAGTCGTAATGTGTCTCAGTCACACAGGGACTTTGAAATAGTCCCAATAGATACTCACGAAACGACCCCAGGTCGGGGCCACCTAGGTCCCACGAAACTTCGAACCTGCCACATCCACTCTTCTTTGAATAAATAAATAATTATATTCTTATATTCTAATATAATCCCTCTTTTAATTCACCTCTTTCTTCCGACTTATTGAACCAAATGCACCCTCCGGTTATTTCAAGGTCTGTTCCTCGAACGTGGTAGATGAAATCCGGTGGCCCCAGGAGAACTTATAGCCCCCAACGGGGTGGAACCCGAGAGGGAGTGCACCTGGAATTTTCGGCCCTGTTCATTCATATGTACCACTCGGAGGTACGGGGTCTACCCTTAAGTCGGTCTTCAATCTCCCCTCTATTCCCCCTTTGGTCAGGTCGCTGACCGGACCGGAGATAACAGATCTTTCCGGAAAATATGGAAAAACTAACATGTATCTCTAGTTACCCATTACGTTTTAATACGTCGTAATGGTCAGGTCTGAGAATAGTTTTGGTCCTAAAAGAGAGACGTATGGATTAACATATGTGTTCAGAATCCACTAAATGTAGTAGACCGGTTTTTCCAGGTTAATTGTAAAATGTCGGAAAAAAGAGTATTCCCAAACAATTAATCTTCTGATTAGACACAACTAGAAGGGTTTCAGACCACGGTGAGAGTCTTTCGTGCTTTATTTCAACGTAAGAATGTATCATTCCTGTGTTCTCCCCACGTCATTATATATTATTTCCTTTTCATTAGTTGAGTTTTCAGATCATAACGATTGTAGTTTTGATGATATGTAGAAAAAGGTATAGGGTAAATGTAACTAATTCTATTTCTTATACCTCCGGACCGTCGTTAGCAACTCAGTTGTCACTTTTGGGCAGGGGTTTTACTAAAAATTGAAAGATCTTTTCCGAGACATAGAAATTCTACGAAATTCGAAACACGGAGAACGTAAACCCCCCAACATTGGTTAAGTGTTTGACAATCTCCAGGTCACCTTGGACAATCCGTTCCATCTCTCAATAGTCTCCCCCAAATTGACTTCGTAGGGAAAGTTTACGTCTTCTGATTTCGGGACTAAACTGAAAAAGGTCTCTTATAGTCCTCTCGTCTCATGTTTTCGTCCGTCTAAAAACCAAAAACCCCCATGTACGGACCCTTTACGCTCCCCCTTGGGGACTTCGGACTAGTGTAGGAACGCAAAACAGTCCGAAGGAAGGAGTACTAGAACAGTGTCCGCGCTAAGGAGTACGACCGGGGGCTGTCACGAAGTACAGAGGACCACAGAAGGACTAACGAAAGTCATGACTACTCATCACTACGAGAGTTAGGATCAACCTTATACGTCGCATTTGCGTGGTCAACAAATAGCAAAGGATAGTGGAAGGACGCACAGACACACCGAGGTCAAAAAGATCAGACATTCGACGATTTCACGTCTTCAGTCGTTATAGTAGACTAATCCGAAGTCCCTCCCAAAAGGGAGGACACTCACAACCTGAAACGTAGACAACTGTAGGACTCAAGACGGGTACAAGGGACACAAAAATCGTTCTCATGAATGTACGGGCAAAAACCTATCGACATATAGAGAGGTTTATGACGGGTAAATAATGGAAAGAAGATCCTTGGAGTGAAGGGGGAAAAAAAGACTTCCCGTCACGGTTTTTCCTCCTCTCTTCCTGGACTCCTCACTGTGTGTCGACGTTGTCTTCGGAAGATTGAGCTGTAGGAGTCGAGTAGTCAGAAATACCTCTAGTATGGGACGAGAAGCGATCACCGAGTCACTAGTTCTTAGACGAACGACTATCTCCTCTACACCCAAACTAGGGTCCCCAGCCCTTCTAGGGGACCTCTTCGTTTGTCGTCATCAGAACGGACCCTTTAAAGGACCTGTCCCTTCGGTCCACACGACGCCAGACACCTCAGTGTTCCTCAGTCTGTCCTGATTCGTTGATTTGGTGTTGTCATTGGGACAAGAATTCTTGACTGAGAAGAGGTGGTTCGTGATAGACAAACTTCCTTTACTCCGTGTCCAAACACACACACACAAAAAAAAAAAAAAAAAAGGTCTTGAGCGACAATCGTAAAGACTTTAATGACCTGAAGGGGTACGGTCGTTCTAAGGAAATCCGAAGACATTAATATCGACACTTTTATTCTGATACCCTGATGTGTGACGATAGTTCTTAATTTATCCTGTCCGAAAGACAACTGTCTGACAAGTGGGTTAGGTCACCTGAATACATAGAACTACGAAGACACAGTAGACGATCTTTAGTCTTCTAGACCTGTAGATTATAGTAATCCAAACGGTAGTTGATTGTCCCGAAACCTCCCGCCTTCAGGTCCCAGTCGTTGTGGTGGTGTTTCGTGTTGACGAAACGGTCTACTGTTTCCCCTTTTTGTGATTTTCATCCTGACACCTATTAAATGAGGTAAACAAATTGGAAGTCTAAGGAACGAACTTTTTACTCCATTGACGTGGCAACCAGAAATCTCTGAGACGTTAAAAAAAAAAAAAAAAATTAAAGCCAATTCTAAAATTTAAAAGTCTATGACCCACTTATAAAGTCATATCTTTTTTCTTTTTTTTTTTTTTGATTGGTTCTCTTCATTTAGTTATTGTCGACAAGATGTGACATCGATTCAAAATAGGTACCTAAAAAAAAAGAATCTTTCATGTAAAAAGTCCTTACAAGTATTTGGTTTCTACTGTAAAAAATTTAATTGTGATAGTATTAAGAGGAAGAAGAAGAGGAAGAGGATTCCACGAAATGACACCTTTCGTTGATGTCTTAAATGGACACATTTAAAACTAGGGTGAATCCACAAAAATAGGGTGAGTCCATAGAAAGTGGGAACCACTACCACCTCAAATCAGTGATTCAGTACAGGTTGAGACACTGGGGTACCTGACGTCGGACGGGTCGAGGAGACAGGTACCCTAAAGGGTCCGTTCTTATGAGTCACCTAACCGTAAGGGAAGAAATTAAGGACTTTCACCATAGAAAGGGTAGGTCCCTGACTTGGGGGTAGTGGACGTAATAATCATTCTCCTAAGAAATTGTGACCCGGTGGTTCCTTTGTGATTGGGGAATGTAAGTAAGATTCAGAAAAGGAGCAAATTACTCAGAAATATTTAGAAGGATCATTGTCTAACGACTCAGGGATAGTGTTTCTTTAACTTGGTTGACAAATAGGAAATCGTGGATACATCCAAAGGGTATCTGTCTAACGGTTATCTTCCATTATAATGAAAGGTTACAGGTTTATCGATTCAAAAGGGTTCAACGTACGAACGACAGTTAAAGGTATGTGATTGAACAAAATCTTTGACTAAGAATAAAACTTAACGGGTAAGACACACAGAGTAGAATTTTAACTAGTTCTTATACGTGTTACAATATGTCTTATCCCCCTATATATTCTGATCTTGTTAATTGAGACATAACTACAACGGACTTTAGACTGTAACTGGGTATGTAGGATTGGGAAAAGAGGTTCGTAAAGGATCAAAGACATATTGTGACCCTCGAGCTGATCCATGAGACACTGTTGGATCTCCCCGTCCTACCTCTCCTCCAAGTTCTCCCTTCCCTGTATACGTGTGAATATCGACTAAGTACGACACTATACCGTTTTCGGTTGTACTATAGTATTTCGTCAATAGGAAGTTAATTTTTCTTCAAAAAAAAAAAAAAAATTACATTTAGTCTTTTTTCCGTGAGACGAAAATCTCAGAGAAGACATAGCTTTAACTGTTCAAGACCGTAAAAGTTCATGTCAGAATATTCGACCCTTTTGGGGAAGCCTACATAATATATATATATATGTGTAATTCGTATGCATCGTCACCGTGACTTTGGAAACAAGCCAATTCAAGTCAGTGAGTCAACACAGACTGAGAAACACTGGGGGTCCTGGTGTCGTACGGTCCGGAGGGACAGGTAGTAGTTGAGGGTCTCAAATGAGTTTAAGTACAGGTAACTTAGTCACTACTGTAGGTTGGTAGAGTAGGAGAGAACATGGGAAGATGACGGGATTTAGAAAGGGTCGTAGTCCCAGAAAAAGGTTATTCAGTCGAGAAACGTAGTCTACCGATTTCCTGACCTCAAAGTCGAAGTCGTAGTCAGGAAGGTTACTTGTAGGAACTGACTAGAGTATATCTTACCTGACGAATCTAGAAGAACCTCAGGTTCCCTGAGAGTTCTCAGTCTGTAAAGAGGTTTCTGTATGTCTACAGATTGTTTGTGTACTTTTCTACCAGTTGTGGTGAGTAGTGATCTCTTTACGTTTAGTTTTGGTGTTACTCCACGATAAAGTGTGGTCAGTCTTACCGACGCTAGGTTTTTAGACGTTCGTTATTTACGACCTCTCCCACACCTCTTTTCCCTTGGGAGGATGTGACAACCACCCTTACGTTTGATCATGTTGGTGATACCTCTTGTCACGTCTCTAAGGAATTTTTTAATGTTTATTTTGACGGAATACTACGTCGTTAGGGTGACGACCCGTATGTGTGGCTCCTTTGGTCTTAACTTTCTCTGTGTACATGGGGTCACAAGTAGCGTCGTGACAAATATTATCGGTCCTGTACCTTTGTTGGATCTACAGGTAGTCGTCTACTTACCTATTCTTTCGACACCATGTATATGTGTTACCTCATAATGAGTCGGTAATTTTTCTTATGTAAATTTAGTCAAGAATACTCTACCTACTTTGACCTCGGCTAATATGTCTCACTTCATACGGTCTTTCTTTTTGTGGTTATGTCATATGATTGTGTATATATACCTTAAATCTTTCTACCGTTACTGCTGGGACATACGTTCTGTCGTGTTTTCTGTGTCTACACATATTACCTGAAAACCTGAGTCTCCCTCTCCCTCTCGCACCCTACTGAAACCTCTTACCGTAACTTTGTACATATGATAGTATGTTCTTAGCTTAGCGGTCAGATACAGGTTACGTCGTATGTCGTACGAACCCCGACCACGTGCCACTACTGGGTCTCTCTACAATACCCCTCGATCCACCCTCCCCCAAGTACAAACCCCTACGTACATGTGGGCACCACCTGAGTACAGTTACATACCTTTTTGGTTATGTCATAACAGTTCATTTTATTTCATTTTTATTTATATTTTTTTTTTTTTCTCAGAAGGGGTTGGGGTGTCAAACTTTCGTAGTTAATAAACCGTAAGTCGAAAGAAATACCAGGTTGAGAGAGTGTAGACATGTACTGGTGACCCTTTTGGTATCGGAACTGAACTGTCTGGAAACAACTGTTTCATTACAGAGACGAAAAAATTATACGACAGATCAAACCAGTATTGAAAGGAAGGTTCCTCGTTTACAGAAAATTAAAGTACCCACGTCAGTGTTAGACGTCACTAAAACCTCGGGGTAAACAATCCAAAGCAATATGAAACTTTAATTATATTCTCATATTCCATATTTGGTGGACGTTTCCTGTGAGGGTCAAAGGACCCTTAAGATAATACAGTACTGGGTGCCTATCTACTGTTTTACGGAACAAAAGTTCTGGGAGTCTTGTCCACAGACACCACCGACATAGCTTACTAAGTTCATTGGTCAGCATCTGATACCAACATACTCCGACAGTACAATATAATGTGAAGTGTCCAAGTTTAGGAACAGGAGACAACCTGACTGGTGAGAATACTCGACCCGTCTCTAAAAATCAGAAGGACTCGGAACTCCAAGAGAGACTCTGTACCCTTATTAGGTGTGACCAACGGTGACGACAATGATGAATCAGTGAGTCAGTACAGGTTGACACTGGGGTACCTGACATCGGGGGGTCCCAGGAGTTAGGTACCCTAAGAGGGTCGTTTTTATGACCCCACCGAAATTTACAGGAGGAGGTCCCTTAGAAGAGTTGGATGTCTAGTTTATGTCCAGAGGACGTAACTAAGACTAGGACTAAGAAATGGAGACTCGGTGGTCCCTTTAGGTTGAGTGGGACCAACGACTCCTAATTTTCTGATTGTCGTGACATTACGAATCTAGTTGAGAGACGAGTTTCTTTCGTGAGTGTAAGTCAACCCCCTCCCCCTCCGTTAAACACGGTGAATAATTAGGGGACTATATTTCCTATTTTTATTTTTGTTCAGTGTTCTGTCTTTCTGTCAGTGACTTGATTAATCCCTCACCTGAAACCCTACTCTTTTTCTATAGACACCCATCTTTTTTTACAACCTACTCACTTCCTTATTATTTCATAGGAAGTACACCGTAGTAATGGGTGTCATGTCTTCCGTAATAAACAGTGACTCTTAGGGCGACGATGTCACCCTTTTAGAAGAATTAAAGACAGATTCAAAACAACGACTATGGTTCGACACAAGAGCAAGTCAAGTCAAGTCAAGTCAGTGAATCAGTACAGGCTTAGAAACGTTGGGGTATTTAATATCGTGCGGTCGGGAGGGATAGGTAGTTGTTACGGACCTCAATTGAGTTTGAGCGTAGGTAGCTCAGTCACTACGGTAGGTCGTTAGAGTGGGAGACAGTAAGGGAAGAGGAGGACGGGGGTTAGGGAAAGTCGTAGTCTCAGAAAATGTTACTCAATCGAAAAGTGTACTCCACCGGTTTCGTGACCTCAAAGTCGGTATCGTAGTAAGGAAGGTTTCTTGTGGGTCCTGGTTAGAGGAAATCTTACCTGACCAACCTAGAGGAACGTCAAGTTCCTTGAGAGTTGTCGTCTCAAGTCTTCTTAGTTAAGAAACCACGAATTGGAAGAAGTGTAAGGTTAAGAGTGTAGGTATGTACTGATGACCTTTTTCGTGTCGGAACTGATTTATCTGGAAACAACCGGTTCATTACAGAGACGAAAACTTATACGATAGATCCAACCAGTATTGAAAGGAAGGCTCCTCATTCGTAGAAAATTAAAGTACTGACGTTCGTGGTAGACGTCACTAAAACCTCGGGGGGTTTTAATTCAGATTGTGATAAAGCCCACAAAGGGGTAGATAAAACGTATTTCACTACCCTGCTCTACGGTACTAGAAGTAAATGACTTACAATTCGAAATTCGGTCGAAAAAGTGAGAAGAGAAAGTGAAAGTAGTTTTCCGAAAAATCAAGGAGAAGTGAAAGACAGTATTCCCACTACAGTAGACGTATAGACTCTAATAACTATAAAGAGGGACGTTAGAACTAAGGTCGTACACAAAGAAGGTCGGGTCGTAAAGAGTACTACATGAGACGTATCTTCAATTTATTCGTCACACTGTTACATGCCGGAACTGTATGAGGAAAAGGATAAACCTTGGTCAGACAACAAGGTACAGGTCAAGATTGACAACGAAGGACTGGACTTATATCCAAAGAGTTCTCCGTCCAGTTCACCAGACCATAAGGGTAGAGAAAGTCTTAAAGGGTGTCAAATAACACTAGGTTTGTCAGTCTCCGAAACCTTCTAGTTATTTTGTCTTTATCTACTAAAAGACCTTGAGAGAACCAAAAAGTCTCTAGGTCGTCTACAACCGTTAAACTAGAGACCAAGGAGACGGAAAAGGTTTTAGTCGAACTTGTAGTCCTTCAAGTACTAAGTGCATAACGACTTCGGACCGAACCTCCTAAAACTCGTAATCAAACGATCATACACTCTACTCACGTTAATACACCATCAAACTCGTAATAAACCGTAACGGAAAGAAACCTTGACCTTAATTTTGACTGGAAAAGGTCAGGACGCCGGTGACGACTTAAAAGGTTGAAACGACCGGATAACTCACGTCGTGAAAGTGTCGTAGTAGAAGGTCCTAAACTTTATCGAGTTGACCTTAAGGTAGTGTAGGTGATCGAAATAAGTATCACTACGAAAGATTCCGGGTGAACTGAAGTGTAAGGTCCAACAGACCGAGATCCACTCACTAGTTTGGTGACGTTAATAGAACCAACACTTGTAGAAAACACGTGTCAAGAAGACACATAAGAACGGTGGAGAAGAATTATAGAAGACGAAGAAAATCCAGGTATTGTAAAGACATGAAATAATTCGGGTAGAAAAGTACTTTACAAGGGAACCATAAAGATTAAAAGAACTTCTCTAGAAATCAGAAAGGGTAAGACGGTAAAAGGAGAAAAAGAAACGTAACTAGTGACTCCTTCAGAAAGAATAGAGAGGAACGATAAGAAACCTTGAGACGTAAGTCTACGAACATAGAAAGGAAAAGAGGAAACGAAAAGTGAAGAGAAGAAAAGTGTCGATAAACATCCTTGGACCTTACAATCCAGGTCCTTAGTTCCGTTTATCCTTCACCAGTTTGTCCTCTACCGTTCTCACTTGTAGCCGTAAGACCTTTAATCGGTTGATTTTACCTGACCTTATCCACTTAAATTGAGTCTACTGGTAATATAGATGATGACACCCGTCCCTAGGGAATCTCCCTTATCTCATCGGTAGTACCAGTTGTTTTCTCAGACTTTACGTCATGACCCTACATTAGAGTATTTACTGTCTTGTTAGAGACAAGTAAAGGTTCCGTTTGGTAAATTATAGTCTCATTAGGTTCAGATACGGGGTTGGTCATTACGATTTCTTCGACTTCACTTACCAAGATACTTCTGGAGGTTTTGGAAAAACTTCATTGTAGGTTTTTGTTACAGGAAAAGTAATATCCTCTGACCTTACGTCTTCATCCTTCAGTTATTTTTGTACCCCATTGTCCATTTAATCCAGAACCTTATACGTTACTTCGTCCCGTTTCCGATTATCTTAAAACCGTTCTCTTACGTGACCAGTATCGTTTGTGGGAGAAGGTCGTTTTTTTTTTTTTTTTCTGAGATGGGTACCTGTAGTGGTCTACCAGTTGTGGTTTCAGTCTAACTAATACAAGAAACGTTGGTTTCTCCTTTTCGAGAGATGTCAGTCGTTTTTGTTTTGACCCTCGACCGACACCGAGTCAGGTACTTTACGAATAACGGTTTAAGTATGAATTTAACTTCTCTTACCCCTTTTGGTGATTTGGTAAGTCCATACTGGATTTAGTTTAGGGAATACTAATATATCACGTTCCCTCTGTATCTAAATTCCCTGATCTACATTATCTATAACGGACTACCTGATACCAGACTCCAAGTACTGTAACATGTCCACAAGAGAAATCTCTGGAAGATTATAACCTATCTGAGTATATTAAAGTTCTTGACTAATAAGGTGGATAGATTGGGTCATCTCGATAAAGTTTAGGACTTTCTACTACAACACTTTCACGACGTGAGTTGTACGGGTGTTTAAACCTTTTGAGTCGTCACCGGTGTCCTGACCTTTTCAAGTCAAAAGTAAGGTCACGGTTTCTTTTCGTTACGGTTTCTTACGAGTTTGATGGCGTATTAACGTGCGTAGAGTGTGTGATCATTTCATTATCAGTTTTAAGGGGTTCGGTCCGAAGTTGTTATACGCTCGGTACTTGACGGATTACAAGTTCGACCAAAATCTTTTCCCTCTCCTTGGTCTCTAGTTTAACGGTTGTAGGCGACCTAGTGGCTTTTTCGTTCTCTCAAGACCCTTTTTTTTTTTTTTTTTTTTTTTTGTGTGTAGATAAAGACGAAATGACTGATACGGTTTCTGAAACACACCTAGTAGTATTTGACACCTTTTAAGACTCTCTCTACCCTTATGGTATGTGGACTGGACGGAGAATTCTTTAGACATACGTCTAGTCCTTCGTTGCCAATCTTGACCTGTACCTTGTTGTCTGTCCAAGGTTTATCCTTTTCCTCATACAGTTCCGACATATAACAGTGCGACGAATAAATTGAACATACGTCCCATGTAGTACTTTGTACGACCTGACCTTCTTTGTGTTTGACCTTAGTTCTAACGGCCCTTTTTATAGTTATTGGAGTCTATAAGTCTACTGTAGTGGGAATACTGTCTTTCACTTCTCCTTGATTTTTCGGAAAACTACTTATACTTTCTCTTCTCACTTTTTCATCCGAATTTCGAGTTGTAAGTCGTTTACTTCTAGTACTGTAGATCAGGGTAGTGAACTACGTTTTATCTACCCCTTTGTCACCTTTGTCACAGTCTGAAATAAAAAACCTCGAGGTTTTAGTGACGTCTAACACTGACGTCGGTAATTTAATTTTCTGTGAATGAGGAACCTTCTTTTGAATACTGTTTGGATCTATTGTATGAGTTTTCGTCTCTGTAATGAACCGACTGATACCAGGCAGATCAGTTCCGATACAAAAAAGGTCATCAGTACATACCTACACCCTCAACCTGACACTTCTTCCGACTTACGACTTATTAACTACGAAAACCTCTTCTGAGACCCCCCAGGGAACTTGACGTTCCTCTAGGTTGTTCAAGTAAGACTTCCTCTAGTCGGGACACTAATGAAACCTTCCTTACTATGATATCGACTTTGAGGTCATGAAACCGGTGGAGTACGCTTCTCAACTGAGTAACCTTTTTTGAGACTACGACCCTCCTTAACCCCCGTCCTCCTCTTCTCCTGTTGTCTCTTACGCTACCGACCAACCGTAGTGACTGAGTTACCTGCACTCAGACTCACTTGAGACCCTCAACCACTACCTGTCCCTCCGGACCGCACGACGTTAAGTACCCCAACGTTTCTCAGTCTGTGTTGACTCACTGACTTGACTTGACGACTCGAAAGCATATAAACCGAGGTACTTATATTAAACTATGTAAACCAATGTTATTTCAAACCATTGGACTATTCTTATAGGACGTTCTAACCTTTATACAGAGTTTTATGTCGTTCAGACTAAGTCTCCTGAGTGTTTATTAAACAAAGAATTTTTAGGTAGTCCGAACTGTATAGGTCATCAAAATAAACATCACATGGTAAGTCAGGAAATGTACGTGTCTCATTTCTTTTTTGTACTGAAGTTAGGAAGAAGTTACATTTATAAACTCTCACGTATAATTTAAAATAGAGTTATAAAAGGGAGTTGAGTTAATTCAAGAGAAGGTACCTTTTTAAATTTAGTACGAAATGTACCTAAGTTGAACTAATGATAAAAAACAGTTAATTTCATGTGTAGTGTATTAAAATTTTGAGTGTCTCAATGATCATTGGTATAGATCGGTCAATACCCTTTAAAACCTCTCCTTATGTTTGGTTGAGACGAAGAAAATAGTACTACGTTAATCTTTTTCCTTGAAATATTCTTTTCCATGTCACCAAGATTCTTCTTTTTTTGATTGATTGTATATTAAATAGATGTATATATATATTTAGACAAATATAAATATAACTTTTTAAATAATATATGTATATATATATGTATGTATGTATACATTTAGACAAAGTTACTTATGAGAGTACCTTCCCGACTGTGAAACATTTTTCTAATTCTTTTGTCTGAAATAGACTACCTCAACTTAGGAAAAGACCCATTAGATACAAACCATACACATATACACAAACAAGGATGATGACATCGACACATTGTTTCTTAGGTGTCTTACATCACCGGATTTTGTTGTCATTATTAAAGAATAGAAGGTCCACCGAGTCGACCATTTCTTAGACAGACGTAGCGTCCTCCAAACTAAGGGCTCAAGCCTTCTAGGGGACCTCTTCCCGTACCTTTGGATGAGATTATAAGAACGGACCTCTTAGGGTACCTCCTCCGACCGTCCGATGTCAGAAACCCCAGCGTTTCTAAGACTGTGGTGACTCGTCAATTGTGACAAGTAGATAGAGAGTATTAAAGAATAGAGGGATCCAAAGATACGTAGTCCTTAAACTCTCAAAGTATGATTATTGATCCACTAAGACCAAGACAAAGAAAGTCCTCCGACACCAGTCCAAAACTGACCCCGACGTTAATAGACTTCCGACCCCCACACCAAGGGTCCCTCTATGGAGTGAACTAACCATTAAATCGGGGAGACAACGGAACGATCTACGACGATCTCTCAGGAGTGGCTCACACCTTCGCTAGAGGTGTTCCCGTACCTAATCTGACCAGTCGTAGGGACTTCCAGTAGAACCCCGACCGATGTAGGTTATGTACAAAGACAGTGATCGTAAATAGCTGAAAACTATCACACGAACCATTTTTATAGTTAAAAAAGGTGTTTACTTACTTACACTAGATGAATTTCCTTTTATCAAAATTCCAAATTTTTCTTGTCTTTGTCATTCAAAACTCTTTGTGCTTATACAACACGAAAACGTGGTTTCACAACAAAATTTCTGTGAAGGAAGAATTTCCCGAAGGGAACACCGAGTCGACCATTTTTACTTGGACATTACACCCTCTGGACCCAAACTAGGGACACAACCCTTCTAGGGGACTTCTTCCCTTTCCGATGAGTGAGGTCATAAGACCGGACCTTTTAAGGTACCTGACATATCAGAAACCCCAGTATTTCATAGTCTGTACTGACTCGTTTAAAGTGAAAGGAAGAATTTCCTTATTGTCTGAATTTTCGACAAGATATGCGTTAGTGAACATTCGAACATTAATACGAAAAGAGGAAACGAATCGACCTTCAATATATATAAACTCCTGAAATTGTGAATAAGTTCCTTGGCAAGTAAGTCAAGTCAAGTCAAGTCGGTGAGTCAGTACAGGCTGAGGAACGTTAGGGTACTTAGTGTCGTGTGGTCCGGAAGGACAGGTAGTGGTTGAGGGCCTCAAGTCAGTTTGAGTGCAGGTATCTCAAAGCCACTACGGTAGGTCGGTAGAGTGGAAGACAGGAGGGGAAAAGGAGGGCGGAGGTTAGGGAGGGTCGTAGTCATAAAAAGATACTCAGTTGAGAAGTATACTCCACCGGTTTACTAACCTCAAAGTCGAAATCGTAGCGCGGAAGGTTTCTTGTGGGTCCTGAATGTAAGAAATCTTACCTTACCAACCTAAAGGAACGTCAGGTTCCCTGAGAGGTCTCAGAAGAGGTTGTGGAGTCAATTTTTCGTAGTTAAGAAGTCACGAGTCCAAAGAAGTGTTAGGTAGAGAGTGTAGGTATGTACTGATGACCCTTTTGGTATCGGAACTGATCTACCTGGAAACAACCGGTTCATTATAGAGACGAAAACTTATACGATAGATCCAACCAGTATTGAAAGGAGGGTGACTCATTCGTAGAAAATCAAAGTACCCACGTTAGTGGTAGACGTCACTAAAACCTCGGGTTCTTTTATTTCAGACCGTAACAAAGGTGACAAAGTTAGATAAAGGGTACTTCACTACCCTGTTCTAGGGCATTACAATCAAAAGATTTACAGTAATCCATGTCTTTTGGGGACATACACACGATACTAAACTATTACCGGAGTTACTATACTTTCTCTTGGACCCTTTGACCCCTAGACGTTCGATCTTTTTAGACTGTATACTGAATAAGGTATTTTGTAAAGGTGGGTGGGGACCTCCGACACATTCCTCGTACGACCGTAGACATTTATACCATCTTTTTGAGGTACACGAAGTCTCATAGACCCTACGAAGACTATGTTGGAGTCCTCTTCTGTGAAGTCTCCGAACCTCCGGCCGTCTCTATCGAGGTACTAAACTCACAAAGGGACCACCGAGTCTACCATTTTTTAGACGAACGTTACGTCCTCTGTGTCCAAGCTTGGAACCCAGTCCTTCTAGGGAACCTCTCCCGTTCCGTTGGGTGAGGTTATAAGAACGAATCTCTTAGGGTACTCGTCTCCTCGGACCACCCGATGTCAGATACTCTAGCGTCTTTCAACCTGTACTGACTTCGCTGAATCTTACGTACGTACGTGGTACTGTACTTCGTACTCCACATTTCGGAGTAATTTCTGTCGGAACCTTTTCTTTGGGATACAAGGACACATCTTCTTGAGACCATGTCTGACCTCTTACTAGATTGACGTCTTTCTCTACTTATGTTTCTTACTGTATACGTCGAAGAGTTCAGGGATCAGAGAGACTGACCCCAAAGTATACTGGTTTAAAGTTGTTACCACACTGGGAAGTCGAGTAGTTTTGACTTGGGTTCATGGACACATGAACCATCCAAAGGACAAAGGAACGAACTAAAGAGAAGACATCACTTTAACCGAAAGGACTGGTTGGTTTAAACTTACTTTATTACTCAAACAAGAGGTGGAACTCCTTAAAAATTCCTTTTCGTTAAAATGGTCCTTTTGTTCTTTGAGGGTGGGGACTTAGGGGTTAAAACGGAGAAATTATTCTTTGGTGTTTCTCTATCCCTCGAGACCGTTTGTACCCTGTCAAGAAACTTTTCTGACTTACCATTAAACAGAAGTTCCATGACTTGTATTGTACACGTTCACTCTATTTTGTATAAAATCGATCTAATAAAACCCCCCTCCAACACTTAATAACAGGTCCGAGGTAAAAGATCTTCGAATAAAAATAGACCCAAGATGGAAAGATTTTGACAACGTCTCTTAATAAAAGAGTTCTGTAGTTTAAGAACCGAGGTCAATATTGGTCTATTCGACGTCACAACATAAAAAAAAATTCATAGAAAAGGGAAGAACAAAGAGTAGAAAATAAAGACTTATATGTACACAAAACAAAAAAAAAAAAAAATTTATCTAAACTCTCGTTGAAAGTCTAGTCCGTGAGTTTTTATCAAACTTAGTCTTATATAATCATTTCTTTAGTAGTAAATGGGTGTCTCCGTGTAGTACAAAGTAAAATATTTTCGTCATGGACCTCCTACGTCTGTCCTTTTTTTACTTCACCTTAATAAAAAAAAGAGAGGTGTCAAGAAATTCGGTCTCAAAATAAATATCCTTTAAAAATTGTAATATACCGATAAAATTAATTTTTATCTACACTATGTACCACGTGACTCTACTGGGTCTCCCTACCATGTGCCTCCTTCCTCCCTCTCCCCAAGTCCTACCCCTTGTGCACATATGAACACCACCTAAGTACAACTACATACCGTTTTGGTTATGTTATAACATTTAATTAATTGGAGGTTAATTTTATTTATTTAAATATAATTTTTATAATTTTTAATTTTATTTATTTATTTACGTTCGTGTTGCTCAAAGGAAAGACGAAACGAAACAACAAAAATAAAGGGGAGTTTATAGGAGACCCCCCAATTTCAGGTACCCAGTATAAAAATGTTGTCACAGGAATAAGTCACACTTTGAGTGGAACCTAGTCAAAGAGAAGAGGTGAGGGTAACCGAGAAAAGACCAAGGACGGGAAATAGGAAGTTGAATTACCAATATCGCCACCGAATCTGAGTACAGGTCGAATCCAGAGGTGTGACGTACTCTGTTAATAAAAAGTATCTTGTCATGATACTAGTGTAGGATACACGATTTTACGTACATTGTGAAAGACAATGACAATCCACTTCAGGTTTGTGGAGGTCCAGTCGTGACTACTAGGTAGTTTTTGGTACTACACATGTTTATGAGACTTTAGGTGGTTGACGAGGAAACCCGAGATCAGAGTCTCCTTTCTTTAAATACAAGTGTGTTTCTAGGTACATACTTACAAGTATCGATGAAATAACCATAGACGGGGTTTGACCTTTATCGAGGGGCGTAGGAAGTTGTATACCTACCAATTTGGTTTTCACCATACTGATATGATACCTTATAATGATCCGTTACTTTTCCCTGTCCGACACCTAGGTGTGTTGCAGAACCTATAGAGAGGTCCCCTTATACGACTGGCTTCCGGTCAGTCGTCAATTGACTTCAAACAAGGTTATCGTCCTAATAAGGAACCGTAAAGACCAAACGATGAGTGTTTTCGTTCTCTCGTAATAACGGTGTCTTTTCAGGGTCGGTTCTCAGCACCTACAGTCGTTGACCTCCTGTCGGTCCGTCTGTACTTTTACAGACACGGTTCCCCTATGTTCATTCTGACTTCCACTCTTACTCCTTGAGGTTGTCTTTGACTTATTTTCCTGTCCTCTACCTATTGTCCTCTCTTTCCATTCTTTTAGTCTCCTGGTGAGGTCATCCAGGTTATACATTTATTGTCCTCTAGGTCTGTTTTTTTATATACTCCTTACTTTGTGTTTAAAAAAAATTCTGGTTCTTTCACTGAAGACGAAGACTCGACCGTGTACCTCCGTCCAGTTAAGATTTCACAGAGGTGCAGTGTCTTTTACGGGTTTCGGTGTTCTTATTGTTGTCGTCGGAAGATTACAGTGCAAAAATCACTTGGACCCTCAGTCTCTTGTAGACGTCTGAAGTTTGGTGTTCATACCGAGAGTCAGTGTTGGTTGTCCTTCGGGGGTCTCAGAATGTAAGTCAAGTCAAGTCAGTGAGTCAGCACGGGCTGAGAAACGTTGGGGTACCTAGTGTCGTGCGGACCGGAGAGACAGGCGGACCGGAGAGACAGGTAGTGGTTGAGGGCCTCAAGTGAGTATAAGTGCATATAGCTCAGTCACTAGGGTAGGTCGGTAGAGTAGGAGACAGCAGGGGAAGAGGAGGACAGAGGTTAGGGAGGGTCGTAGTTTCGGAAAAGGTTACTCAGTTGAGAAACGTGTTTCACCGGTTTCATGACCTCAAAGTCGAAATCGTATTAAGGAAAGTTTCTTCAGGGTCCCGTCTAGAGGAAGTCTTACCTGACCAACCTAGAGGAACGTTAGGTTCCCTGAGAGTTCTCAGAAGAGGTTGTGGTGTCAAGGTTTCGTAGTTAAGAAACCGAGAGTCCGAAGAAGTGTCAGGTTGAGAGTGTAGGTATGTACTGATGACCTTTTTGGTATCGGAACTGATCTGCCTAGAAGTAGTCGTTTCATTACAGAAACGAAAATTTATACGGTAGAACCAACCAGGATTGAAAAGAAGGTTCCTCATACGCAGAAAATTAAAGTACCGACGTCAGTGGTAGACGTCACTAAAACCTCGGGGTTTTTTATTTCAGACTGTGACAAAGGTGACAAAGGGGTAGATAAAAGGTACTTCACTACCCTGGCCTACGGTACTAGAATCAAAAGACCTTCAACTCGAAATTCGGTTGTAAAAGTGAGAGGAGAAAGTGAAAGTAGTTCTCCGAAAAATCAAGGAGAAGTTAAAGAAGGTATTCCCACCACAGTAGACGTATAGACTCCAATAACTAACAAGAGGGTAGTTAGAACTAAGGTCGAACACAAGGAAGGTCAGGTCGTAAGGAGTACTACATGAGACGTATCTTCAATGTATTCGTCCCAGTGTTATGTGTCGGAACTACATGAAGAAAAGGATAAACCTTCGTCAGACAGCAAGGTACAGGTCAAGATTGACAACGAAGGACTAGACGTATGTCTAAAGAGTTCTCCGTCCGGCCCACCAGAACATAAGGTTGGAGAGAGTCTTAAAAGGTGTCAAATAACACTAGATGTGTCAGGGTCCTGTTTGTCCCAATATTTCATAACCCATTCTAGGTAGACCCTCAATGGATACAACTCGACCATAGACTTCCGGGACCTTATTGGTGAAATGGTTTCTCTCCTTTACTTCATTTCACGTTCGACGAGTCAACACAGACTGACAAACACTGGGACACCTGGTATCTCAAGTACCTTAAGAAGTCCACCCTTATTACCTCACCCATCGGAAATGGAAGAGGTCCCCTAAAAGGGTTGGTTTTCTATCTTGAGTCCAGAGGGTGTACCGTTCACCTAAAAGTTGGTCGACTCGGTGTTGGTTTCTTTTCTCTTCCCCGAAAAATCAGTTACACTAAATTTACACGAGTGTCTAAGTGTGTCCTTCAAGACTATACCCTACCTTGGGTGCATAGACGTAAAGGTTGTTCGGGGAAACACTACGACTGTGACTCATTGGTCTATGTACCTCGCCTGAAACTCATTGTTCTAAATTCTCGTCGTGAAAGTTCGGAACCAACGTACAAGGTTCGTAGGTCCCTCGACACTTTTCAGGGTGACCAGTCTGAAGTCGGTTCTCGTCAGAGACCTCAGAGTCCCCTGGAACCAGTTGACGTCGACATTTCCGTCTCAGACCACGGGTTGTCGTGGTCGATAATCTCTTTACGATTAGTTTTGGAGTTACTCCATAGTGGAGTGGGAACGGTTTAACGATAGTAGGTTTTTGGATACTTATTATTTACAACCTCTCCTACACCTCTGGTCCCTTAGGTACATGTGGTGACCACCCTTGTAGTTAACCAGACTAGTGACACCTCTTGTCAGACCTTTAAGGAGTTTTTTAATATCTCAATGGTATACTAAGTCGTTAGGATGAGGACTCGTATGTAGGTCTTTTCTACTTTTGAGGTTCAGCTTTTCTATGTGGACGAGGTCACAAGTGTCGTCGTAATAAATGTCATCGATCATATACCTTCGTTACGTTCAGGAATAGTTGTCTACTAACAGAATTCTTCTATACTAAATATGTGTATCAACTTTATAATCGATAATTTTCTTACTTTATGACGGTAAACATCGTTACACCTACCTGAATCTCTTAGAACAAATTACTTTACAATCTGACTCTTTCTGTTTATCATGGTAGATTTTTTTTTTTATTGAGTTTGCTTACATATACTTTTTATCTTTGTCTGAGTACATCTTTTGTTTGAACGTCATGGGTCATCCCTCTTCCTTGCTCTCTCAGTGTTTATTCCACGTACCCTAATTGTCTTCGTTTGATCATATGTTTGTTACCTTTACTCATAATCACAGACTGAGAAACTCTGGGTCACTTGATATGGGTGGTTCGAGGAGACAGGTACCCTAAAAGGTCCGTTCTTATGACCTCATCCATCCAACGGTAAAGGAAAAGGTCCCTAGAAGGACTGGGTCCTCAACTTGGGTCCAGAGGGCACAATGTCCGTTTAAGAAATAGTAACTTGGAGACCCTTCGGGGAAAACATTTACTTGATGTGAGGTTATTTTTATTTTATTATGAAAGGTCCTTTCTCCCACCCCTTTGTTTTCGTCTTAGAGTCCTAATCCTACATTTGCTCTACGAAACCCCCGGTGTATCCATGGAACTTCTCCCTTCGTTCGACCGACATCACCTTCTACCGACTGTCGGGGGTCTGTCACCAGCACTCCTTTATACCTGGGTCTACGAAAGTCTATGACTCAAACAGTTCTTCCGGTCCGTGAACCTACACACACATAAGTCAGCACCAAATGCAAAACACTGGGAAACCTGACATCGGACGGTCCGAGGAGATGGGTACGCTAAGAGGTCCGTTCTTATGACCTCACCCAACAGTAAAGGAAGAGGTCCTCCGTGAACCTATAAACTACCCTTTTATCACTAAAAAAATTATATATATATACATGCGTGTGTGTGTGTTTTCAGTCGTGAGTTCTCACAGGTCCATCACCAAAGGAGTAGGGGTTCTGTCTCCAAACCAACCAGGTAACCTACCTCAGGTCCTTCCTGACCTGACTTTACGACGTCTCGAGACGTGTTACTTCTGAATAGGACTTTTTTTACGTTTCCAGGGTGGTCTCTCTTCCCTGTGAAAACCTGAACTCCTCTTGTCGAACTTTGTGACTGAACCTTTTTGAGAGGTAAATAAAGGATCTGTGTCACTAGATACCGGTCAATAGATACATGGATAGGTAAGTAGACAAAAAACAGTTACATGTGTGTATTTTGAAAAAAAAAAAAAAAAGACCAATTCTGAATGAACTCCATTACCGCTTTACATATGACAGTTACTGGAACAAACAAACAAAAAACAAACTGTGACATAATGTGTAAGTTTAAATACACAAGTCTAGTTGGGTACTTTTCGAGGTACGATGACTACGACGATTCGGTGAAGTCAGTACAGGTTGAGACACGGTGGGTCATCTACCGTCGGGTGGTTCGAGGGGGTAGGGACCCTAAGAAATCCGTTCTTATGACCTCACCCACTTCGAGGTACTTGTGGACGTTTAACCGTCGAACAAAGAGACGGAAGCACTGTTATAACAAAATAATAAAGTAATTAGATACGTTGTGTGAGAACTCATATGAGAATACCTCACACGGTCGGTGCACCGGGTATTTAGTAGGGTTGAAAGGTAAAAATATAAGTCTACTAAGAGATTAGGAGACAATTGTAAAAATTTTTACGTCAATATATGTTACTTTTCTTAATAAAAATTTTTCGACGGATCCATTGAACCGATATACAATGTACTCCAAAACGTCTGAACATCACATTTCTATATTTAAATATAATGTGTCTACCTCATACTCTCTTTACTACGACTAATTCTCCGTAGTATGACTTGTTACTGTCACGTGTAACTCTTTCTTTTTACCTTCTGTCTTAAAATTCAGAAACCTGAATGTGACCTTTTCTGGGACTACGACCCTTTCTGACTTCTGTCGTCTTCCTCTGTTGTCTCCTACTCTACAAACCTCCCGTAGTGTCTGAGCTACCTGTACTCAAACTCGTTCGAGACCCTCTATCACTTCCTGTCTCTTAGGACCATACGACGTCAGGTACCCCAGTGTTTCTCAGTTTGTGCTGACTTGCTGATTTGTTGTGTATTGGGTTTAATATTCATACTCCAAGATATTACCCTCTAAGACTTAAAGACTTATTTACAGCTGTCCGGTAAGTCAAGGTATTACCTTACGTGTGATGGTAGTGTTAATAAGTTCAAATTCAGAAATGTCCATCTTCAAGACACTAGTGATTGTATTTCTTCTTTTAAGACGTTACACGACACATATTCCCAACAAGGACTAGTGACAGACTTTAGTAGAATTAACGAAGATAGAGTCACATCGTCACGGATTTGAGACACTCCCGTTCTGGACTACCCAGAAAAAGTCGTCAGTCTTAGTCTGGACCGTGAGTCGTCCCAGAAAATCAAAAGGTCCCGACGACGTGTTTATAGTGGCTACCTCAACCTCTCAGAATTTTTTGTGTTTATATACCATAATGTGGACTTTCAGACTCTAGCCCACAACCGTTCTCTGTCCGAGAGAAAGTTGTGTGGTGTCCACCCAAACACGTAAGGTCGGGAAAGGATCGTAGACCATTCAAGGGACCGAGTACTGTCGACCTCAGGTCGCAGATGTTCCACAAGAGGACGGACTGACAGAGACCTCGGTTTAGGGAGAAAAGTATTCCTGTAGTCAGGACCCTAAAGCGACCACCAGGTCACCAATTCTTAGACCGACGGTTACGTCCCCTGTGTCCAAGGTGGGGGCCAAACACTTAGAGGGTCTTCGGTTCCCAGTTGACCCAGGAACTCGGTATTGATCACTGTACACACTCGGGATCTCGGGCACCAGGTGTTACTTTCTTCCTGGTGTCGCTCTACAGACTCGGGACGTTGATGTCACATCGGAGGCAAACGACGTCGATCTGTTTCGGGCTCACACGGTTGGGCGGGTCGGTTTTTATTTGTTTATTCCTACAGCCGATGTGACTTACTCAGGGAAAGGGACGAGGGTACTGTCATACCGGAGTAAAATTGAGTCGTACCATCCGTGAACGGTACAGGTCGTAAGACTTCGTGGGTGCACTGGAATAAACCTTTGTCCAGTCAAAGTCTTCATGGTAAGACTGAATTTATGAGGACTTTATCTGGACACAGGTTTACTCCAGTGTAAGACTCCAGGATCCCTCAAATTGTAAAGTTTGGGTACTTGAGAAAAAAAAAAAAAAAAAAGGGGGCCCCCCCACCACCGTAGTAAACTGAGTGTTGTGTACGTGTGTGAAGTATATATGTGTCTCTTACTTACTTTTTACTTTTTCCCTTTTCTCGGACAGACCGGTGATAGGGTGAAGGTTCACTGGTCCAGTATCGTGCACAGACTAATATAGATGAGGTAGTCGATCTTAAGACGTTTCATAGATCCATGTCACAAAGTAGAACTCAGAAATACTTGTGTCCACAAAGCTCACTACAGTCAACACTGTCCTATACTTAACACGTAGCAAAGTATCGTCGATTTCATGTTACAATTTCAGAAAACCCCTACTTCGGATAGGTCGATTTAGATGTCTCACCGAAGACTATCACTGGATAACCGGGTCACCATTTGGAAATTCAAACCTGGAAGAAGATTTCCAAACTTTTGGGTGCAGAGTCGGGTTTCAGAATTTTGGGTGATGAGATTGTACAAGCCAAGTCAAGTCAAGTCAGGTCAGTGAGTCATCACAGACTGACAAACACTGGAGTACCTGTTGTAGTGTAATTCGAAGGGACAGATAGTGGTTGAGGGTCTCAAATGAGTTTGAGTACAGGTAACTCAGTCACTACGGTGGGTTGGTAGAGTAGGAGACGGTAGGTGAAGAGGAGGGTGGAAATTCGAAAGAATCGTAGTCCCAGACAAGGTTACTCAATCAAGAAGTGTAGTCCACCGGTTTCCTAACCTTAAAGTCAAAGTCGTAGTCAGGAAGGTTGCTTGTAAGTCTTGATTGAAGAAAATCCTACCTGACCAACCTAGAGGAACGTCCAGTTCCCTGAGAGTTCTCAGAAGAGTTTTTGGTATCAAGTCTCTTTTATTATTGTTTACTTCATTGACTGTTTGTTGTTTAGAGTTTTTATATGCTCGTTGAATACGTCGAGTTAAGGTCTTTTTATTTACTGGGTTAGTTTTTTTTTTTTTTTTTCCACTTTCTTGATTTACCCGTAAAGAGGTTTCTTCTGTATGACTACCGATTGTTTGTGTGTTTTTCCACGAGTTGTAGTGAGTCATAGTCTCTTTACGTTTAGTTTTGGTGTTACTTCATGGTAAAGTGTGGTCAGTCTTATCGACGCTAGGTTTTCAGATGTTCGTCATTTATGACCTCTCCCATACCTTTTTTCCCTTGGGTGGGACAACCACCCTTACGTTTGATCAAGTCGGTGATACCTTTGGACACACCTCTAAGGAATTTTCGGGCCCTTATCTTGAGAGAATACTGGGTAATTGGGGTGACGACCCGCATGTGTGGCTCCTTTGGTCTTAACTTTCTCTGTTCACATGGGGTTACAAGTAACGTCGTGACAAATATTATCGGTCCTGTACCTTCGTTGTATCTACAGGTAGTCGTCTACTAACCTATTCTTTTGACACCATGTATAGGTGTTATCTGATAATGAGTCGGTAATTTTACTTATGTAAACTTAGGTAAGATTACTCCACCTACTTTGACCTCGACTAATATGTCTCACTTCATTCGGTCTTACTTTTTGTGGTAATATCATACGATTGTGTATATATACCTTAAATCTTTCTACCATTGCTATTGTTACATACGCTCTGTCACTTTCTCTGTGTCTACATATCTTCTCAAAAAACCTAAGATACCCTCTTCCTCTCCCACCCTATTAAACCCTCTTACCGTAACTTCGTACATATTATATAGTATATTCTTTGATTAGCAGTCAGATCCAAGCTACGTCCTATGTCCTACGAACCCCGACCACGTGACCCTACTGGGTCTCTCTACCATACCCCTCCCTCCACCCTCTCCCCAAGTCCTACTCCTAGTGTACATATAGGTAGTGGATTTTATAACAAAGGATATACGACAAAAGACACAAATATTTGTGAAAGTTCCGTTGGTATATAGATGACTCTGAGTCAAAGTAATAGAGACCTTGTAAAGTGAAAAAAGTCTTATAAAGTTTATTCTCACGGAGGGTGGTGACTTGACTACGATTTTTAAATCACCGGTCACTGGCTGGTTCTTCGTCTTCGTTGTCTTAAGTTTGGGTCGAAAGACGGTGAGTTGAGTCACAAGAAGACTCCTTTTGTATGTTTGTTTTTGACAAAATAAATTCTCTACTTTTTGTCTTTTTCTTTACGTGTCGAAAATATTAAGTATGTCGATTTTGACCTTCGTTGTACAATGTCGGTGGAGTAAGATACCCACCCCCCCTTTGACACAGGGGTCATGAAGGGGTTTATGAGTGTCGTGTCATTTCCTGTTTCTCGTAGATCTTATGTTGGAGATTCTCTTTATATGAAGATCGGGGTCTACTGTTGGGTATAAATATTACAATTTGAAGACTTGTAACGGTACTTTTTTCGTTATTCTTTGTCTACTTTAATTAAAGTTATTATATACGTTGGTTTAGATATGCAGTTTTTATAATAGTGAAGTCGTGTATTAATTATTTACAATAATTATAAAAAAAAAGAGAAAAAATGTCGTTCAGAAACTTTGTGAGAATGTCCTGTAGAGTTAAGTCCGATCAGTGTAAAGTTCCCAAGTCGTCGACGTACACCGGTACCCGACGGGAGGACCTATCGTATCTAAGTCCTATCGGGAATTCGGGGACACAGTAAAGGAAGGGTCGTTGGTGTGGGATGGAGAATCAGAATCTTGAACATCTTATAATTGACATTTCTCAACCACGAATAAAACTTAATAACGTTTACCTTCTGTCATCCCCATCGTTTGTGACTCCTCCATATAAAGAAAGTACCCTCTACAAAATTTAAAATTTGGGACAGGTTCTATACCTTTAGACCTTTTCCTTTACCGTTGGGTGAAGGTATAAGAACGGACCTTTTGGGGTACCTATACTCGGACAACCCGACGTCAGGTGGTTACCCAGGAGTCTCTCAGGCTGTACTGAATCGTACGTGTTCTACACGTTCACTCATTATTTTTGGAGTAATAGTTGAAGTGTCACCCTCTATTAGAAATTTTATAAAGACACTATTATAAATTTTATAAACCCTAGACTTCTCTTTCCACTGATAATGTGAGAACTAGATTCCGAAGGTCCTAAACTAAAAGTACGAAACTGAATAAAAGTCAACACCATTGTAAGGTAATCCTGAGTGGAGACAAAGGGTCCGAAGATGTAGGAAAGGGTAGGGTTCCTCCTCGTACATCCAAGGTACGTGATCGAGAAATGTTACCGCACCATCTCTTCGACTTTGGATGTGGGGGGGGGGTTTGATAACGGAATAAATTTATGAAAACCTCCGGTGACCAGTCACCGGATTTTATACAAACAGTCTTGTTAAGACACTTGATACCAACTATCTAAGATGTTTCTTTTTCTCATAGAGACAGGTAAATTGAAACCCGTTATGACCCGATTAACACAATTAATACGACCTCAAACTGACGGACACTTTTTCGACTTCACTGAGGTACAACAGTGGTTGTGGGGTCCGACAGAGGTAGTGAAGACAGAAGTCGAGTATGGGAGTCGTAAGTACAAGTGACGGAGGAAAACGTTCTGTCAAAGGGGTTTACACACACAACCTCCTAGTTTAGAAAATTTTCCTCGCTCCTTTTTACGAAGGTCATCTTTGGATCTTTAGTCGATCTAAAGTCGTCTTTCGATCTTTATGATAACTTTAGAGGTCCTCATACGGGAAATCCAGGGTAGTGGAACTTACTATGTGGTTCAGATCGACATCGAAGTTTCCTTCGATCCTTCCACTTATAAAAAATGTTTCGTAAAATACCACCCTTTGATTCAGTGGTAACAGATGTACTCTTACTTCCGTTTTTGTCTTGGACCTTTACGGTCTTAGACAGTGTGTTTTCGGTTTCGAAAGAGTGTCGGAAAATGACTTCTAAAACGAACACGTCACCGTTTACCCCCGTTGTAGTTACAGAAGAACAGGCCGCATTTTAAGAGTAAAACGTACCTCCTTAAGTTTCTTGATAATAACAGGGACCCCGTCCCCCGCCCTTTAGACGAAACCCGTCTCAACATCATTACGTACTAAAGACCCCGTCGGAACACCAGGACTTTCCTCGAATTTTCTCTTCCAAACTCCTTCTGGACCCAATGTCACTTAGGACTGGAGTAAGGACTCCTCCTTTCCGAACCGTGGGATGAACTCCATGGGTTGGAAACTTTCGTACGTACATTCTCTCCTCGGGGGGTCATTTATCGGAAGTTCTCGTGCCTCCGAACGTAGACACTCTGGGTGTTCGTAGTCGACATTGTCCAAACAGAGAGTCTAACCTCGGGGTTCCTAACCACTTTTTGTCCGTCCCCACACACACACACACACACACATCCCTCGAATAAACGGGTAGTACCTTGTAGAGGACTCTACGCCCGTAGATCAAACTGTTTGTAGGGACCTTTGACGAGACCAAAAGAGTCGAGTGACTCTACTACGGTCTACAGTAGTAGAGGAAGGACAAACGAAAAGAGAAAATAATTTTTTTTTCTTTTTTTGAGATATAAGTCTTGAAAGGTGTTTTCTATCCTTTCAGTCTAGGTGGGTCCTTACCCGAGACCTAAATTTGATCACTGGAAAACGAATATCGTCATAAAGTCCTTTTCCAGTGTCCGTAGACACTCCAATGTCTTGAGACGACATCGGAGACTGGACCCAGAAACCAAGTGTTAATCGGCAGTAAGTGAACTGTTGGACCTCTGGATGGACTAGACGTCGGTTGAGGATAGATCCCCCACCCCACTTAAGAGAGAGGGGTCCAAGACGGACCTAAGAACGGCTTTCGACTCACTGGCAAGCCTTCCTGTTGTAGTGGCAGACAAACTGAGACTCGTTAAGAGATCGAAGGAACCGGTAAGTGTCCTCACCTAGCGGAAACTAGAAACCGTAAAAGTAATAGAGTCCTCCTGAGACACACACATCCCACGTTAACGGTATGTGGAAACCTACGACTGTAAACGTTACCCCCGGAAAGACCATGTTCAGAGCTCGGGATCTAAACCAGGACCTGGAAAAAAGGGTGGTTCCAAGGTCGCTCACTCAGATACCCCAAACTTTTAAGTAACAAAAGACCTTTTGTTATACTGAATCGGTCGTAGGTTCTACTGTGGGTTACTCAATGGGGAAGACTATCAGTGACAGAAACACGTCTGCTGAGAAGTAGTTACTCCCGAGTAGTCCTACTATTGACGACTATCTTATAATGTCCGGAGAAACTGGTACTAAAATCGTCTACCTAGTATTTTCCGTAACGGTGAATAACGGAACCAGACAGACCCGAGGGGACCGAAGAACCCCTTCGGTCAAGAGTATAGTCCTTCTGTCAATTCGTCGGGGTACCTTTATATAAACACTATTAATAATTCTTGTCTTCGAAGGACTGTTGATCACTCGTGGTTGAAATGTCGAGACACGTGTACAGAATAACTTTGACCTATGAGGAAATTAGGGTCAGTTCGGAAGTCTACTGACCTCGGGACCGACTCCAGAACTGAGGTTGGAGTGTTTTCTGGAACTTGGTCTTCGTATGTCTATCCGATGAGGGTTTAAGGACTAGGAAACTTTGATCCTCCATTAAAAGTGCTACAAAATCTCCCGGTTCAAAGTCACGTTAAACAAGGTGTCTTTGTTCTTCATATATATTATTAAGTTCCGGGTCGGTACCGGTGGTCTTGGAAAAAACGTTTCAGGGGACGGAAAAATGATCTAACAATATTACGAACGCGATGTTTGTCACGGGTGTATCATAAAAGGTAGACCTTGTACTTACTTTTCACTTTCACTTTCAATTCAAACAAAACAGTACAGACTGAGAAACGTTGAGGTACCAGGTACCTTAAGAGGTCCGGTTTTAGGACCTCACCTATCGGAAAGGGAAGAGGGTACCTAGAAGGATAGAGTCCTTAGCTTGACCCCAGAGGGTGTAACGTCCGTCTAAGAAGTGGTCGACTCGGTGGCCCCTTCGGGTTTTTATGACCCCACCCACTCATTTCACTTTACCGAATCATCACAGACTGTGAAACGCTAGAGTAACTGAGATCGGACGGTCCGAAGAGACAGGTGTCCTAAGAGGTCCGTTATTATGACCTAACCCAATGGTAAAGGAAGAGGTCCCCTAGAAGGACTGGGTCCCTAGTTTGGGCTCAGAGGGTGTAACCTCCGTCTGTGAAATTGGAGACTCGGTGGTCTCCACCCATCGTATAGGGAAGAGATCACCTAGAAGGGTTGGGTCCTTAGCTTGACTCCAGAGGGTGTAATGTCCGTCTAACAAATAGTCGACTCGGTGATCCCTTCGGGTTCTTATGACCTCACCAATCGGAAAGGTAAGAGGTCCCCTAGAAGGGTTGGATCCCTAATTTGGGTCCAGAAGACGTAACGTCCACCTAAGAAATGGTTGACTCGATATTCCCTTCGGGTCGTTTACTTACTCATAAAAAATTCCATGAATTATACAATTTTCATAGAAGTCAAGTCAAGTCAAGTCAACGTGTCAGTACAGGCTGAGAAACGCTGAGGTACTTAGCGTCTCGCGGTCCGGAGGGACAAGTAGTGGTTGAGGGCCTCAAGTGAGTCTGAGTACAGGTAGCTCAGGCACTACGGTAGGTCGGTAGAGTAGGAGTCAGTAGTGGAAGAGGAGGACGGGGGTTAGGGAGGGTCGTAGTCTCAGAAAAGTTTACTCAGTTGAGAAGCGTACTCCACCTGTTTCATGACCTCGAAGTCGAAATCGTAGTAAGGAAGGTTTATTTAGGGTCCCGTCTAGAGGGAGTCTTACCTGACCAACCTAAATCATGACTCATTAAGTCATGAAGAGTTACAAATAATTAAACCTTTGGAGTCTGTACTACGTTCTTACGTTTCTATTTTACACTTTCCCATATATTTTACATTAACTATAGTCTTTACAGTAACTTAATTTTACTCGTACATCCGAGGTCCTCGGACTGTAAAGGGGTGACACAAATAGACTCTGGGACCTATCTATACTATCCGACGACCTTAACCATGCTCCAGAGGAAGTAGCACGAGAAATGGAAAACTACCACTCTAAAGAATAGAAGAGTGAACGTTTCTATATTATACTCTCGGGAGGGGTCCTCGGTCTTACCTTCGTACATACAACATCCACTCTTTAACATACTAAGTATATCCACTCTTTAACATACGAAGGAAACATTTCTCACTTCCTAAGTGTCCATCATGTACGTTCTCTCCGTCCAACTCGTCCAATCGTAGGTTGGACCGGGGGACCTAGGACCTGTCCAACAATTAACAAGACGTAGACACACAAGACGTAGACGTAAACACTATCCCCCCTATCGTTTTTGAAGAAGACTCCCAAACTATACTATGAAGTGACCCGGATGAAGGTGAGACAAGACAAAAACAACGTCAATACTGTATTTCAAGTCAAGTCAAGTCAAGTCAACGAGTCAGTATAAACTGAGAAACGTTGGTGTGCTTTCCGTCGTGTGGTCCGGAGGAACAGACAACCCTCGGTACAATCCGTAATGACTGTTTTGTCTCCGTACCGGGATTTGGGGGAGGGAAACAAGGTATCCGTGTCTGGACCTTACTTCCTCAATCAGAAACACTAAGATTGAACATAAAAGGAAAGGAATCGACTCAACTGACTTTTCTTATAATTCCACACATAACAAAAACTCTCCTCGTACTCTTCCGTATTTCGGAAGACGTCGACACGAATTTTTTATTAAGTACTTCAATTAGTACCTGTAAACAAGTTCCTGAAAATGTTTTGTGACAAGGTCCCATTCGTGCCTCCGACGTCAAAATCCGATACCCTTCCTAACGATTGACTTCGGGTAAACACTTTTTTCATAAATACCGTTTCCTCAAACGACTTAAATCCCGAATCCTTATTAATTTTATCAATCTTCGATTTCTAAATTCCTAACGACATTATAATCGTATACGATGATATCGAATATCTTTAATCCCTGAATCTATAAATATCGATCTTCGGGAAAGTTTCTTTATCACTCGAATCCTATGATCCCCGTTTGTCCTGAATCTTTCTATTCTTTATTTGACTCCTTACACCATGCGTCAGGCCTGTGATAGTACTTAATGTCACACAAGTGTTCCTGTGTACTCTTTTTCATCTATTCTCTTAGTGACTCCTTCCTTGAGGAAAACTCCCCGTTTTTAGTAAAAACCTCTTTTTATATAGACCCAGTTACCCTTGATTTTTATAGTTTGGAAACTGGATTACGAAAACATTTTCATATTTTCTCTTAGTTTGTGAACTTTTTTTGTCCGTCAGGTTCTTTTTACTCTACGACGGACAAAGAACGGCTGTGGTGAGTGGGCAAGGCCAACTTAGGGACCGACGAGTTCGACCTGAAATCGGAGACAGGTAGAGGTAGAGGACCTCAGGTGTGGTCGGGTACAGGTAACTCAGTCACTACGGTAAGTTGGTAGAGTAGGAGACAGTAGGAGAAGAGGAGGACGAGAGTTAGAGAGGGTCGTAGTCACAGAAAAGGTTACTCAGTCGAGAAACGTAGTCACCGGTTTCATAACCTCGAGGTCGAAGTTGTAGTCAGGGAGGTTACTTGTAGGTCCTGATTTAAGTAAATCCCACTTGAATCCGTCTCCTTGGTCTCTAGTTTAACGGTTGTTGACGACCTACAGAATTTTTTCGTTGTCTCAAGGTCTTTTTGTAGATAAAGACGAAATAACTGATACGGTTTCGGAAACTGACAAACCTAGTTTTATTTGACACCTTTTAAGACTTTCTCTACCCTTATGATCTTATGGACTGGACGGAGAACTCTTTGTACACATGTCCAGTCTTTTGTTGTCAATCTTGACCTGTACCTTGTTGTCTGAACAAGGTTTATCCTTTTACTCAATACAGTTCCGACGTATAACAGTGGGATGAATAAATTGAATATATGTCTCATGTAGTACTCTGTATGTCAATTTAACGACATTTATTAACGTAATAATTTCTGTTTGTACAAATATTCCCTGTCGAGTGTGTCGCACGTAATGTCACGTCTTATCTTGGGCTAGGACTACGTTGAGTCGACTATAAATTGGTTCAGTTTAGCGTTACACCACTCACCGTGTAAGTGAATCGAAGTAATTTTGTTTTTATGATAGTACATATACGGTTCTAATACGATTTAAAAATTGACATGTTAATCGTGTTTCGTATAAAAGTAGGACTAATAGTTAACGATGTTTGTATTACTTAACAAAGACACCGACTGTTTGGATTGTACTTTGCATTAGAAGAAGGGATAGTCGGGACCTTACTTTTTGACTCTTTATCACACAGTAAGTCTTTCTAAAACGTGTTGTGCATTTATCAAAAAATTTTAATAAACGGAAGTATGTCACCGAAACAAAAAGTAAGATCACTGCTGTCGTATTGTTAAATTACAATTGAGGAGTACTTGTAAAGACTGCAAGTAGAATAAATGAAACCTTCTGCATCTTGTTTTTGTCCCAACTTTAGTTAGTCTTTGAGAACTATCTTCCCTCCTACAGTCTGTAGTCTTGAGCGACTGTCATTACGAGTGTCAACAGGGAAACCCACTTTAAATGTGGTTTTTTACCTTTGAGAAAGGTAACTACTGATACCTCAGACTTTTAGTCCAAAGTAAACGTTTAGGTAAGCAGGACCAGTTAACCCTAATAGACTATTTCTAATCCTTGTCTCCGGGGAGACTTCGAGGACGGAAGGATATGTTGGAAGAAGGTGGTCCCTCGGACGGAAGGACGAGAAGAGGAAGACAAACATGAGACGTGTAGGTTCGGTGTAAAAAAAAAGAAAAAAAAAAAAAAATTTAAAAATAAAAATTAAATAAAATGAAGTGTTATGACATAACCAAAACGGTATGTAACTGTACTTAGGTGGTGCCCACATGTACGCTAGGGTTTGTACTTCGGGGGTGGGTGGAGGGAGGGGTGTTGTAGGGAGACCCAGTAGGGGCACGTGGTCGGGGTTCGTACGACATAGGACGTAGCCTGTATCTGACCACTAAGTTAAGAATGTACCGGTGTAAAATTATCCCTACCATTTCTAGAAACGATTTGGGGATCGGTCGAACTTTTAACGACCGTCCAAACATCACAGTAAAATGACTTTTATGACGTCCGTCAAACAAACCCACAAAAACAACAACAACAAAAACAACAAAAACGAAAACTTTAGACCTTCCCTTATGTAAATGTATTCTCCCTTTCGAATTTTCCTCTCTCTTACCGCCGAAAGAAGTCTTCAGTAACTAGAGTCGTCCGTAGGCCTTTTGTAAATTACTACCTAACAAGAAGAAACGAGTACGGTTCCACCGTCCCCGCTCACCACCCCCCACCCCCCACGACCGGATTCAGTCCAGACGTCTGTCCCTTATGTCGTATACGGTGTGTGATAGACGGAAGACCAGGAAAGGGAAGAGTTAGTATCGATCCGGGATACACCCGTGGACTGATGGATGGTCTTTCTGGATAAAGGACTACGTCTCCCGTCTAGGAACCGAGGATGAGAGACTCGACTAGATTAAAATAAATTGACAAAAAGAAACAACACGAACGAAATACTGAAAGAGTCAAACCGAGTTCCCTGGAATAATAATAATATTAAAAAAGTCCTCGTTCAGACCTTTACGTTCTTCAAACCCAAATCATAAGATTTAAATTCCTGAAGGGACCACCGAGTTTAAAATCCTGAAAGGAGTACCGAGACTGTCATTTCGTAGACGGATGTTGGTCTCTCTAGGGTCCAAGTTAGGGACCCACCCCTTCTAAGGGGACCTCTTCCTTTACCGTTGGGTAAATTCATAAGAACGGACCTCTTAGGGTACCTGTCTCCTCGTACCACCCGACGTCAGGTACACCAGCTTCTCAGCCTGGACCGATTTCACTGAATTGTGTACACGGATGTTAGAACTCTGGTCTGGAACCGATGAACCCACTCTCTTGTGTGTAGTGGTGGAACTTGACCACTACCTTTGTAGACAGTCAGGCCACAAGTTTCAGAGACAGAACTCTTACAACAAAGGAGTCAAGTGTTACCTTTTCTTACTGGAGACAGAACTTTTTCCGGGAAGTATGGTTAGACGTGAGTACTTTAAACAATCAAGAACTATTCTCTAAACTACTCACACATACCCATACAGACACAGAGATATAACGACACGTATGAAGTTTCTATTTGACTCCGTTCGATTGTTAAAATTCTCAGATCAACAAGTTTAGATCAACTAAACTTAGTCCGGCACGGATTCGTCTTCACCAACTCTCACGAGGTGACTGTTCACACTCCATCCGAAACTTTTTCTTTTTCGTCTTCGTTCCATTTCTTTAACAACCAACTAACAGTGAAGTTCGGGTCGACCAATAAACCCCAACCAACACGAATCCGAAGTCAAACCAATGGAACTTTAGAAGTGTCCGAATGTTAAACCTAAAACTGATCTGGAGGTGACTTAATCTCCGGGGTACTCTAACTCACTTCAACCACTACCTGTCCCTCCGGACTGCACGACATTAAGTACTCCAGCGTTTCTCAGTCTGTGCTGACTCACTGACTTGACTTGACTTAACTTGACTTCAGAACAAATCTCGAGACAACAAATTAATTAAATTGTCACAAGGGTACCCGCATACAGACACCCGTGTGCACACACACGTATGTACACACACAGGTCCAAACACACGGAAGTACACATATGTGTATATACATATATACACACGTACCACGTAGACACATAAACGTAAATACATACAAATATTAACAGATATAATACGTACAAAGATCAAAAAATATATAACTCGAAGGGAGTATCGAGTTCATTTCTTAGACGCACGTCGCGTCCTCTAGAAACAAACTAGGGACCTAGCCCTTCTAGGAGACCTTTTCCTTTACTGTTGGGTGAGGTCACAAGAACGGACCTCTTAGGGTACCTATCTCCTTGGACCACCCGATGTCAGGTGTCCCAACGTTCTCAGTCTGTACTGAATCGTTGATTTCTCTCTCTCTCACTAAACGAGTAACATGTGTTGGATACTATTCGAGAGAAAATTACTTTCGACTCACCGTTTCCAGGTTGGTCAGGTAGGATTTCCTCTAGTCAGGACCCACAAGTAACTATCCTAACTAAAACTTCGACTTTGAGGTTATGAAACCGGTGGACTACACTTCTCATCTGAGTAAACTTTTCTGGGACTACGACCCTTTCTAACTCCCGTCCCACCCTCCTCTTCCCTTACTGTCTCCTACTCTACCAACCTACCATAGTGGTTGAGTTACGTGTACCCAAACCCATAAGAGACCCTCAATAACTACCCGGCCCTCTGGACCGAACGACTCCAAGTACCCCAACGTTTCTCAGTCTGTGCTTATTCGTTTAACTTAACTTGACTTGACTCGGAAATAAAAGGGCGATATCTACGAATGAACTACAAACATTAGTCTTTATTAAAACTCCGGGGACTTACGATCTGTTCGTCGAAGTGTCTCAATTACCCAGTCCTGCCATTCCGACTAATACCTTCTCTCTCATAACTTTGTGCTGAGGGTCACTTAGTCCCCGTCGTTCCCCTTCCTTGCACAGGACCCTCTTTCAACGAAGGGGATAAGCGACCTCCACCCTCCCACGGGTAAAGGACCTCTACCTCCACTTCCCGAGTCCATTGTTTTCTATAACACCCCAAGGACACTTCCCGGGGCCGACCGTCCCCACTTCACAGACGTTCCGAACTCACCGAGGTACGGTACGTGACCCGAAGTCCAACGAGACATCTGACATCCTCGACGTATCATTAACCATGTCACCTGTTTGGTCGGGATGTCGTCTGGTGATGCTCGACAGACGAGTTGGTGTTTCTCTTATTGACTAGAACCTCTATGGGGAAAAGGTGACACAGGGAAAGATAAACAAAACAAAAAGATACGTGAGAGGAAAGAGAAGTGAGGAAAGGTGGAGGAGAGAGAGATGGCGGGATGAATTTTTTTTATCAGTATTTTAGTAAAAATATCCGTTGTGAGTACAAGTCTATTTTTTAGACCGTGTCATAAATAGAACTCTATAGTGACACAAAAAAGACCTCTACATTGCAAATGAGGAGTTCGAAAGGAATAGAAATAAGGATATAAAACGAATTAAAGGATGATTCAGAAAAAGAGAGAGAGAAAAAAAAAACTCTAATCACATTAGAAATGAGTTTTTGATCCATTCCTATTATGTTCTTTTCTTTCAATACATAGTAAAGTGAATATTATGTTTTATTATATTATGTTACATTATTAACATATATTATGTTATATTATGTTTTCATATTACAAACATACGAAAAGTCCATCACTTAAGTACATCGATTATCAAATAAAAGATTTATTTGATATATATATATATTCATACCTACGTTTTGCATATAGATAGGAAACACAGATATGAAAAACGTATCTATTTATTATATTTAATTAGATTATTTATATTTATCGTTATTTATAATAATTATTAGATAATTATTTAAATTTATTTAATTTATTAATTCTATTATATTTACTTAGGACACACTATTAGGACATGTATTTATATACATATATTTTACAACTTAAGTACATCGATTATGAAAAAGTTTTATTTTATATTTTTATTTTGATATCTATGGTTTATATTCATATATTCATATTCATATAAAACATAGATATGTATATAAATACATGTCCTAATAGTCCGTTTTAAATAAGGTCATCACGTTACTATAAGTCTCTTGTGAAATAGTCACTTCTTATGATATAGTAATGTGATTTCTCGTTTTAGTTTCTAAAATTTATGTACGTCTTTTTTCATTAACTATGTCAATTTGTGAAGTAATATTTTGGAAAAACCCTGAAGGTAACAGACTCTAAGGCTCGAGGATTACGTCCCCGGGTCCAAGGGACCGGTCCCTTCATCTTGGGTGTATGATGTTGACTCTCAAGGGTCCGACGTTACGTCTGGACCACGTCGTTTTATTTATTTATTTTGCAAAGATAAAGCAATTTTTGTTTAACACTTTATAAACATTTTTATTTCCTTTTGAAAGTAATTTGATCCTTGACCTTCTTTGACGAGTGTTTGTGAAGTCAAAAGGTGTACGAGGGAAAATCCTCTAGATCCCTTGGTAAGGAGATAACAAACATTCAGTAGAAGAATTTACATTTTCGAACTTTACTATGACGGTTAGTTATAGTAAGTCCGACTCCTCTGAGATTTGTCGGATAGGTCGACCATGTTAAGTCAAATCAAGTAAAGTCAGTGAGTCAACACAGGTTGAGAAACGTTGGGGTACTTGGTGTTGTACGGTCCGGAGGGACAGGTAGTGGTTGAGGGTCTCAGATGAGTTTGGGTAACTCAACCACTATTGTAGGTTGGTAGAGTAGGAAACAGCAGGGGAAGAGGAGGATTTAGAAAGGGTCGTAGTACCAGAAAGTTTACTCAGTCGAGAAGTGTAGTCCACCGGTTTCATAATCTCAAAGTCGAATTTTTGGTCGGGAAGGTTACTTGTGGGTCCTGACTAGAAATCCTACCTGACGAACGTATAGGAACGTCAGGTTCCTTGAGAGTTCTCAGAAGAGGTTGTAGTTTCAAGTTTTTGGAGGTACCTTTGTGTTCGTCAACTGGTCCGACGAAATTTCTTACTACACTAAATAATCGCGACCGACACGAGGTACTCAGTACACTGTCTATCAGTTCCACTCCGACTTTCGGTGGTACGAAGGACCCCCGGAACGTCCGAGAGAGCCACGACACAAACGGAACGGTGGGTAGTGGGAATCAGGAGTCACTATTGGAACGAGTCAAAGAGAGGTCAGTGACCCTCTATCACACTAGTGAGGACTTCTACCGTATCATGGTCCTTCGACATTAAGATTTGACCCCTTCGACCAGAGGGTAAACTCAGATGGTACTCGGTCTCGGTCTGTCCACACTTTCCTTTTAAACGACGTTGTATCGAGTTCATTCGGGCTCTGAGGTCTCCGTCGTGACTTCCTACTCGAAAGTTAATCCAAGAGTCTAGAAGGGGTGTCGAAGAAAGTAAGTTGAGATCCACCGTAACGTTCTCACCCACTGCCCCTTCCCTCCTACCAATCTTCCTACGGGAGAACTCCCTGAAAGGACCATCAGGTCACCGATTCTGAGGTGGGAGGTTTACGGATCCCCTACCTAAGGCAGGAGCCAGTCCTTTGACTTAGACTATACTTTCTTCAATTCTCAAGTGTGTGACTCCGATTTCTGGGGGGTACGACGTTGCTTTTAGTACTACACCAACGTCACGTCCATCCTTTCTTAAAAGTTGTGTTCTGTGTTCTCATAAAATCTTTACTCACTCACATAATTCTCGTTCGTCGTGTTTATTACTGCCGTGGCGTTCAAGTCGTCTGGCTGGAGGACTACTTAGTCCCTCTCCGTTGGGGAAACCATCCCGTCTTCGGTCAAAAATATCAGAGTTCTGTTTTAAGGACGACCTGCCACTGTAACCCACTAACCAATCCGACGATATCCCACTCATTATACCACTTACTTTCACAGTCAGCACAGACTGAGACACTGGGGTGTCTGACGTCGGACGGTCCGAGGAGAAAGGTACTTTAAGAGGTCCGTTCTTATGACCTCACCCAACGGTAAGAAAAGGGGGTGTCCTAGAAGGACTGTATCCTTAACTTGGGCCCACCGTAGGCCAGGGTAGTGAAGTACTCTTTATCTACCCCTTTCTCACCTTTGTCACAGTTTGAAATAAAACGCCCCGAGGTTTTAGTGACGTCTACCACTGACATAGGTACTTTAATTTTCTGTGAATGAGGACCCTTCTTTTCAATACTGTTTAGATCTATTGTATAAGTTTTCGTCTCTGTAATGAAACGGCTGATTCCAGTCAGATCAATTCCGATAGGAAAAAGTACATACCTACACTCTCAACCTGACACTTCTTCCGATTCATGGATTCTTAACTACGTAAACTTTACACCACAACCTCTTCTGAGACCTCTCAGGTAACATGACGTTCCTCTAGGTTGGTCTGGTAAGACTTCCTCCAGTCGGGACCCTAAAGAAACCCTCCTTACTACGATTTCAACTTTGAGGTCATGAAACCGGTGGAGCACCCTTCTCAACTGAGAAACCTTTTATGAAACTACGACCCTCCCTAATCCCCGTCCTCCTCTTCCCCTGCTGTCTCCTAATCTACCTACCTACTGTAGTGACGGACCTACCTGCACTTAGACTCACTTGAGACCCTCAACCACTACCTGTCCCTCAGGACCGTACGACACTAAGTACCCCAACGTTTCTCAGTCCGTACTGACACACTGACTTGACTTGACTTGACAGGATGAAACGTCCTTCTAAGAAAATGGGTGACTCGATGGACTCTACCACCTATAAAGATGGATGTTACTCTAGTACCTCGGTGGATCAAATCTAGTCCATTCCCCACTCCCCCAAGTATCGTTGTCAACGATACCCCGAGTCAGTCAAGGTTCTGCTGGAACCACAACCCGAGGTGTAGGCACCGAAACCGTATTTAGAGATGTAGACACTGGAACTACCGTCCGAGGTACTTAGTTTCCAGGACGTACGACGTTGACTCTGGACCGTATTGGTCTACTTAGTTTTAAAATTTTTTCTTTCTTTCTTTATACGTGGGTACCCTGGACAAACCCTGTGAGACCTTCATCTACCTCGGTTGGAACCACAGACTTGTCCAGGAAGAGGTCCCTAAACGACTAACAACAACCATGACTTTAAACCCTGTTGACCGGGGTGACTCAAGACGTCACAAACGTCTAGGACTCCAGCGAAAGAAAGGAGGGTGTTATACTAGGGATGGTTTCCCCCAACTCGTCCTCCCTCTTACGTCTATGAGTGCCGTCTCCACTCCCGTGAACTGTTTGTTGAGTCTAACTATGGGTGCACCAGAAGTCACGAGATCGAGAGACTGTAGTCCTGTTTCCGGTTGTCAAACCAAATATTAATAAGGGTTCGTCCTGGAAAGGAGGAGTTTCCCAGTGTCGAACCCCCTAAGGTGTCCCTTCTTCGACCAAAAAGTTAAGTTGATGTTTGAGGATGAGTGACTGGGTCGTCCGAGGAGTGGGTATCCTCCGGTTACATTACTCTCAACCTATGACTTCGTCTCCGTCCCGAGACCCCAAGAGAGTGAGGTCCCAGAGAGTGACCGAAAGTAAAGTCGTTACCGGAGTCCGTCCAATGAAGTCCCGGGACACTCAAGTGAAGTCTTACTGGGTCTCAAAAGGACCGTGTTACATTGAAGAAAATGATCCGACAAGATGTCAGACCACCTAAAGTACTAATCTTTCATTAAAGTAAGGGATCTCATACGATTTCTGGTCCCATGTGACGTCTTGGAGTAAAGTCACCGACGGTGGAGAGTCGACTCTGAATCTTTTGTTTTCTTCGTTAAACCGTACTATTATAATCCTTTATGTAGAAGGTATTCGAGACAGAAGTACGGAATACTTAACGCAATAAGGGAGGTGTATAACAACTGAATGGACGTATTTCCCAAAACAACATGTTTCACCCTCTTTTAATAAAGTGTGAACGAAACTAGTCTTTAGACACTTCCATCAATTTTATAAGTCACATAAGTTTATACCAATCGAAACGATTCCTTTCCTTTTATTCTAGTTTAATAATCGTATTTAGTCCTCCGGATTCACGACAGAACTTATAAAAAGTCTACCTAAATCTTTCATGAAATATACATTCTTCCAGTTTCTATGACCCTTGGATTTCGTACACTCAACAAGTAATAAAATCGTTATAAGATCACACAGTAGACTGTAGATCTAATACATTTCGGTTTTAATCCAGAGGTAATCTTGGTAGATACGGTAATTAAGTAATAATACTCAATTACACCTACACCTAGAACCGATGTAATACTTTACAAACCAGAAACAAAACGGACTTCTGACAAACCACAACTAAGTGTAATGAAGGTCAAAAACCTAAACCCGTCGTCGATTACAATACAAGGGGGGGTGGAGGAGGGTAATTTTCCGTATTAGTGAACTAATATTTAAACATTGAAATGTATTATCCAAAACCGAATGTTAAAACCCTCCACCCCTTCACAGCCACAGTCACCATACAGGTGTTGACTTACTATTATTTTATTGAACAAAAAGTTTTGTGGGACTTCGAAACCCCTAAAATAAATGACTGATATAGTTCAGTAAAGGGTCCTTACATATACCATAATGCCTTTAAATACGTTCACTTTCTCATCAATCATTTGGTGACCATTTAATACCGACCTTCTCGGTTTTTTTTTTTTTTTAATTTTTTGATTTTAAACATATATATGTATGTGTGTGTATACACCGAAGTATTCCACGGTCAGTGAATGTTTACTGTCGTTATCAACGGGTTTCACATCAGTACTTTAATCAAACTACACCCTTCGATTAATATATGACATAGAACCCTGTATGAACGACCGGACGTCCTTCAATACCCCTCGGGGGTCCTCATTCGGACCTCCCCAGACGACCCGTCCCACATATACTTTCGGTCATTATTTATTTACTTATTTATTTTTGTACTGTTTTTATTTTTGTACTATTTTATATTTGGAAATTAAGTCCACATTTTTCAAGAACTATCAAAAATAGGTAACGTAGTAATGAGACAGTTTAACCTACTCTTTCCCTGTTGTTTCCTACTCTGTCGACCTAGACTGAGCTACCTGCACTCAAACTCAGTTGACGACCTCAACCACTACCTCTCCCGTCGGACGGCACGACGTTAAGTACCCTAGTGTTTCTCAGTCTATACTAACTCTCTGACTTGACTTGACTATACACCCGTTCGATTCAGACTGAAGTCGACACGGATTGAGAAAAGTTTGTGAAGGTCCGAGGAGACAGGGACCCTAAGAGGTCCGTTCTTGTGACCTCACCCAAAGGTACGGGAGGAGGTCCCATAGTAGAGTTGGGTCCTTAGTTTGAACGGAGAGAATACAGCAGACGTAACCGTCCACCCAAGAAATGGTGACCGTGGTTGGACCTCTTAGGCTACAATTCATGCGTATTCTCAACTACTTCCTGTTCTGACACAAATCCTTTAGCTCATACCTCAACCACTTTTGGAACTTCGTGTGCAAAATAAAAGTCCGTCTATTTTTATAGATATTTGGTATTTTACAACTGTTTTAGTCAGCTTGATATACACCATCCCCTATCCATCCTTTATATAAATACTGAAAAATAGGGTCACGCCTCTCTCACCGTCCTTTCTACTTGATCACCTTTAATAAAAAGTCGAAACTCGAGTCTGTCTGAGTCATTTTACGACCGAAACTGACAATACCTTCGGGTTCCTTCGACCACGCGTTTTGTCTCTTTACTATTTAGTGGTCGGTTCTTTCACCAAAACTTAGGGTCGACGATGTCGACCTTACGTCACGACAAAAATGTGCTCTACCTCTTTTAGTAGCACCTCCGTTGTTTCACGAACTTTCTTTACCACCTTTGGAAGGTCTAGTATGTCTCCGGTCTCCTCAGGAAAACGAAGTATGAAAACGTCAACTCGTTTTGGAAGACTCAAGTGCGTTTCTTTTTGTTCCCCGGGAGGGGTGACGTCCGTTGTCCCAACGTTTCTCAGCCTGTGTTGGGTTGTTGACTTATTGTTGTTGGACACAAGTCTATAGTGACATAGACGACATAAATGACTTTAGGGACACAACACACTTGACTACTTGTCCTTGTCGTCTTCGTTTCTTTCGTCTACTTCTTAGTGATTAGACAATAAACCAAATCGGTCTTTGTGACTTTGTGGACTTAAATGACATGGGTCTTTGTGACTTTGTGGACTTAAATGACATGGGTCTCTTCGTTTTACACCACATAAACTGTTACCTTTCTTCGGTTAGACCGAATCTAGTTCCCAACCAATTGAACATGTTCCTTCCCGTTCTAAGGTTTATAAAAGTCGAGAAACTCCACGTGTCAGACAACATTCCTGAGGTGAACCGACCACATCATAGCTTTCGTCTGTGTCTTTGTTACTCTGTCTACTCGTGTTAACGTAAGGACATTTCTTACCACATACCTGTCAGTCTAAACTTAATGTAAACTGAAAGTACCCAGTACTACTACCGAGTCACGATATCTTGGGGCGACGGTTACGTCCTCTATATTCTCTATATCCAAGCTAGGGTCCTAACCCTGGTACGGAACCTCATCCCGTACCGTTGGGTGAGACCCATTCTAAGAGAAGAATGGGTCTCTTAGGATACTCGTCTCGTCGAACCGTCTGTTGTCAGGTATTACAACATTTCTCAGTCTGCACTAACTCGCTGAAGGTGGGTGGAGAGGAGAGGAGAAGGTGGGTTTAAGAGGACGAAACTCGGTGGTGGTAGAAAGAAGACGTCGGGAGACTCGTAATAAATATGTATCGTTGGAACCTTCTTTTCATACTGGTTGGATCTATCGTATAAGTTTTCGTCTCTGTAATGAAACAGTTTTTCGAGATAGATCAGTTCCGATACCAAAAAGGTCACCAGTACATACCTACACTTTCATCCTGACACTTCTTTCGACTCGTGACTTCTTAACTACGAAAACTTGACACCACAACCTCTTCTGAGAACCCTTAGAGAACCAGACGTTCCTCTATGTTGGTCAAGTAAGATTTGCTCTAGTCAGGACCCACAAGAAACTTTCCTTACTACAATTTCGACTTTAATCATAAAACCAGTGGAGTACACTTCTCAACTGAGTAACCTTTTCTGAGACTACGACCCTCCCTAACCCTCGTTCTCCTTTTCTCCTGTTGTCTCCTACTCTACAGACTACCATAGTGACTGAGTTACCTGCACTCAAACTCATTTGGGACCCTCTACCACTACCTGTCCCTCCGGACAGTACGACGTTAAGTACCCTAGTGTTTCTCAACCTGTGTTACTCACTGACTTGACTTGACATCAATCTCCACTAAAAACACACACACACACCCCGCCTTTATTTTCCCTATATTTCTTCAGACGTCTACTTATTCTTGACACTCTTTATCTCCTGGACTTCGTCTTGGTTCACTTCACTTCCAGCGAGGCAAACACTTTTTGAGATATATCAGGTACCCTATGAGGTCCGGTCTTAGGACCTCACCCATTGGAAAGGAAAGAGGTCCCCTTAGAAGGGATGGGTCCCCAGTTTGTGTACAAAGGGTAAAACGTCCACCTACGATATGGTGTTGTTTCCGGGTTTCAGTTCGTTAAATAGGACCCCAATGATTACTCTTATCACATCACACAGGGGTACGGGAGGAGGTCCCTTAAAAGGTCTGAGTAACTAACTTGGGTACAGAGAGCACAACGTCCGTCTAAGAAATGGTTTAACTCGATGGTCCCTTCGACCTTCTTCCTGGTCGACCAGACAAATAGTCAATGTCTTCTGGCCTCCTCCTCTCTTGGAAAAGACTCACTCCGTTAGTTCAGACCGGACAAGCCATTCTTAAAACACTCTTTTAAAAGGGACCCAAAGGTCCGACACACCGTAACGAATTGTTTCAGAAGGGTAAACATCCCCAGGTCGCCCACTCCTGTTACTTCTCACTCCGTCGTATCTTCCAAGGATAAACTGAACCTCCGTCTCTCTCTTCGGTCCAAAACATCTACGGAAAGCTTCCGGTACCCCTCCGTAAAACAACTTTTCGTTTTATCGTACTGAAGTGTCACTCCCGGTCAGTCGGATGGGACCTCGCTATTGTACTTACGGACCCCTCTCGAAATTTCAAGTCCAAGACTAGGACATCAAGACTCACCCCGACTCTAGGAGGTGGACAAAATAAATAAAAGGAAAGAAAATAAAAATCCGAAGGGACCACCGAAACTATCATTTCTTTAAAAGGACGTTATACCCTCTGGACCCAAACTAGGTGTCTAACTCCTCTAAGGGACCTACATCCGGACTGTTGGGTGAGGTCATAGGACCGGAAACAAAAGAAAAGAAAGAAAGAAAGAAAGAAAGAAAGAAAAAAAAAAAAAATTAACTCCACAGTAACTGAATGTTATCACAGGATGAAAGTCCATATGATGTGACACTAAATCTATAAAATCGTCAGATATAGTAAGTAATATCCAATAATGTTCTATCAGTTGTATCAAGGAACACGGTATAAAAAAAAAATTAATTTTCCTCATTTTTTTTTAAAAAAAAACTTCCTATCACCTAAATGTTTACAATATCGTCCCTGGGTTCGCGAAGGTACCACCACGATCACCCTTCTTTGGGTGGACTGTTACGTCCTCTACATTGTTTGTAACCAAGTTAAGGACCTAGTCCTTCTAGGTGACCTCAACCCAGACCGTTCGGTAAAGTCATAAGAACGGACCTCTTAGGGTACCTGTCCCCTCACACTGGGGACCTGTCCCTATGTCAGGAATCCATCAGTATTTCGTAGTTTCTACTGACTTCGTTGAATCGTATGTGTGTACCTTCCCTCACTTAGAAAAAGAAAGATACATAGTTCACACCCTAAAATTAAGGACATCGTCCATAACTTGGACCCGGGAACCGTCACTTTTGTGTTTCGGATGACCTGGTGGTCACTTAAGGGGAGACATACGACATTGATTTTTAGGAACAACAAATAGATAAAATTCGTACACACACACACACACACACACACACACACACACACATCAAACATGGAAATTAGGACACGGGTTTGGACGTAAAGATTCTCCTAGGATCCACTGCGACTGAGACGACCAGAGATATCTTTCGGTCCCTGATTCGAAATAAAAAAAAAAAAAAACTCCACCTTAAATGTATTCGATTACTAAACTCCCACTCGTTAAGAAACCGGAACTCATGTAAGTGTCGTAACACGTTTGAACCTTAACACGTTCCAAATTATGTGAGTATGCAACGTGTACACACGGTTCAGTGAGTCCGTTCAGGATGAGAAAAGTTGGGGTATCTGATCGGGTAGTCCGAAGAGACACGTACCCTAAGAGGTCCGTTCTTATGACCTCACCCAACGGTAAGGGAAGAGGTCCCCTAGAAGGGGTACGCCCCTAGTTTGGACGCAGAGAGTCCAGAGGAAGTAACCGTCCGTCAAAGAAATTATGATCACGGTACACCCTTTGAGTCCATGTTTGGTGATGGAGATTCATCTAGGTTTTGTAAAAGTAGTGGAGGTTTAATTTGAGACATGGGTGATCTGTCAGTGACAGGAGAGGGGAAGGGATTCGAAGACCAATGTTGGTCAGACGAAAGACAGGAGTTCCCAAACGGGGAAGACGTATAAAGTAGATTTACCTTGGTATCTTGTAAACAGAAAATACAGACCAAGGAAAGTGAATCGTGTTACAAAAGTCTCAAGTAGATGTGACACCGGACACTGTGAAAAAAAAAAAAAAATTACAGACCGATTATAAGATAACATACATATTACGTACTAAACATATAAGTAAGTAGAAATTTACCCATAAACTTAGTAAAAGTGTAAAACTGTTAACACTAATCACGACGAGACGTACACACATTTTTACCGAGTATAAAGATACGAATCTCTCAGTAACAAAGACGTTCAATGTTCAAACAAACCCTCATTGACTAACCTCCTCTGAATGGGTTCCTAACTGTGAGATGATAAGGTTAAGTTTTTACTCAAAATTCTTGTCTAAAGGTCTACAAGATTTAACAAAATACACTACTTGTTAGACGAAACCTTTTGTTATTGTTGTTTATAAGGTCAACAAACAAGTCCTTGGGACCCCAAAGTCCGTGTTTTCCCTACCACTTGTCTCGACACACATTACAGTGTCCTCTAGTTCTCTCTAAAGAAGAGTCTTAAGAAAGTTTGTAAGGGGACCGAAGTCACTGTCGACGTAAACACGGGGTGTACCTCGACTGACGTACCGACACTTTTCATGTCAAACTTCTCAGAGAGAGAAGGGGAGACTGAAGGGTCCATCGAGGTACCATTTCTCGGGGAAAAGGTCACGTCCTATATATTTTCTGTGTCTAAGCTAGGGACCTAGTCCTTCTAGGGGACCTCCTCCCACACCGTTAGGTGAGGTCATAAGAACGGACCTCTTACGGTACCTGTGTCCTCGGACCACCCGACGTCAGGTCCCCCAGTGTATCTCAATTTTAGTACACCTTCCAGTCGGTGTGACTTTACCATGTATTTGTGTGTGGATAGTAGAACCCTGGGTCTCTCCGTAGTCATGAAAAGACCTTTAAACCACGTACATAGACAGAATGTCAATATGACAGAAAAAGTTCGTTGTCCCGATTAGACGAGACTCTATAGTAGTCCGGAGTAGTCGATTTCAGACTTTCCCCGTGTCACCATCCACTACGAGTGGGGTCTGACTTGGGACACTAATTCTAAGTAGGAACTAAAAGACGTCTCGGAGCCAAGGGTAGACCGGGTCTTAACCGGGGTATACCGTCCCGAACAGCCGCCCCGACCACCCTGACACACGGGAGGAGACAACACCAATACCCGTCACACCCCTCCCACATGTCTATGACTTTCGGGTAGGTCCTACAACACCACTCCACCGAGTAGGTCGTTTACCGTAACTCTCCTTAGAAGTCCCCTGAGGGGACCAACGGGTCACTAATTCCGAAATGCAAAGGTTACGACTCCTGTTCATCACCTAAGTTAGAGACCAGTCCCTTGTCTAGGATACACGAAACACCAGGTCGGTCTTTCCTTTTATTAACTTTTTTTTTCCCCCCCCCTACCCTCCTAGAACCTCTAACTTACACCTCACATCAGCTCAGTCTTGGTCCCTCGAACTCTGGTCCCCTGCCATAGCCTCCGACTCGAACCTGTACCTGGTGAACGTGGTCCTGGTTAATTAAGAACACGAAACAGGAACGTCGAAGGACCGACCTTACAGGAACCTATCGTTCCGACCTCACACCCTTTACGACAGAAGAGTGATATACCTGCGGTAGTTCACTCATCTCTACCAACTGACGTGTGTACCTCTATAAACCTACGACATGAATCGTAAAGTACCTTAGTAAGGTTCAGAGGGCACATCTCTGGACCCCTTCAGTAAAGTTCGGCCTACCTAAAGCCGTATACGTAAGAACTAATCCTCGAAGGGACCACCGAGTCGTCATTTCTTGTACGACCGGTTACGCCCTCTGGGTCCAAGCTAGGGACCCAACCGTTCTAGTGGACCTCTTCCTTTACCGTCGGATGAGGTCACAAGAAAGGACCCTTTTGAGTACCTGTCTCCTCGGACCACCGGATGTCAGGTGTCCCAGGATTTTCAGTCTGTACAGAATCGATGATTTGGTAGTGGTAGTGACGTAAGAACCAACCTGTTGAACCCAATTGGTAAGGAGGAATGTCCTCTCGTAAATTCTGTCCTCACTACTCTTGGTAGTGTTTATTTTTCACAAGACTCAAGAGGAACTACGACCATTCCGACTCCAAATGCAAACTTTTCACACACCAACGGCCAGAATTGACATCGGGTAGTCAGAAGAACCAGAGGACTTAACGTCCGTCTAGACAATGGTCGACTCGATGGTCCCTTTGGGTTCTTATGTCCTCACCCATTGGATAGGTAAGAGGTCGCCTGGAAAGGTTAGGTCCTTAGTTTAACCCCAGAGGACTTAACGTCCACCTAAGAAATGGTTGACTCGATAACTGATGTAAACAACTAAAAATTTTACATAAATAAAAATTACCATCCTATTAACGAAATGTCACAACCCAACCAAAGACGGTTTGTAACTGTACTTAGTCGGCATCCCTATGGATACAGGGGAGGAAGATTTTGGAAGGAGTACAGAAGGATGGGTAGGGTAGGAAGATCCAGCAGAGTCCCGGGGTCAAACTCAAGGGACACACTTCAGTTCACTTCAGCAAGTCAGCACAAACTGAGAAAAACTGGGGTACCTGACATCGGTGGAAGGACCGAGGAGAGAGGTACCCTAAAAAGATCCGGTCGTATTACCTCACCCACAGGTAAGGGAAGAGGTATTCTAGAAAGACTGGGTCCCTAACTTGGGTCCAGAGGGCGTATTGTCCGTCTACAAAATGGTAGATGAAGTGTCCACTACTACATTCAAAGGTACAATCAGAGGGGTATATAGGGTTGGAGAGGTTAGATCGGTCCTGAAGGACGTCACGTCCCAATACCCAGAGGAGAAACTGTCGTATCGACGTACCAATAAAACAAGATCAGAAGTCACCGAGGGTCAAGTGTGTAGAGTCCTGCCATGGAGGTGCCAGGGGGTGACAACGTCGCTGGGGTGGGGGTGGGGGTCGAGGACTACCCTGGACCCTGACCCCACTACGACCACTCGAAAGAGAGAAGACGGGGTCGAAATCGACTGAGGGGAAAGTGAGTGGAGATCGTAATTATGTGTGTCCCGTAGGTAGAGACGGAGCAAAGGGGTCAATGTCCATTAATCGAGAACCGAAGATGTTCGATCTCGACCTTTAACGTAGGGATGTAGACGGAACAATACTTTGGTGTGTCGACGGAGATCTGTTTTGTAGAAGATTTACCCTAAACGAGAGTTCAATAGATCTACACACCCCTCCTCCGTCGTTTGGGTTTGTAATCCCCACCCTCTAGATAGACTACACCTCTTTATTTGGCGTACCGACTTTTTACCATTGACCATTTCGATGCTTAAGTCATATAGAACTATGTTCTTCGTCCCAATCCCTCATTCACAAAGAGAAAACTTGTGAGGAAAGTCTCCACCCCACTCGGCACATTTAAAAGTATCGTCACTAAACATATGAAATACTAAAGGAGAGGACCACGAAACACAAAAGGTCGAGAGGTTCTCTGTCCGATAAACGGAATATAATGACCGAATAAATTTGGACACGTCAAGTCTATACTAAGAAAATTTTTTATTTATTTATTTGAAGTCAAACAGTGTGTAGGTCCCAGAGTAAGACCGTTTCCGGAAACCACATATCGTGAGATGATTGTAAGGTTTGTGATTCTAGACCTTTCCTGATCGACAGACGTCCGGTATTTCTAAAACAGAGAGTACAAAGGTCTGGACGTTAGGTCTGAAATATCCTCTAACTAATCATGTAGCCACGGTTCAAGACTACATCCAAGACTAGGGTTGTCTCCACCTCCCATTTCCCCCGGCCCGGAGAACCGTATTAGGTCAGACAGGAGTAGAAGTGAAAGGGAAGGTGTTCACCGAAAGGACAGGGGAGAGGTCAGGTGTGGTCAGAGGGTTGGTGGAGAGGTGAACGGTCTAATTTTTTTTTTTTAATTCAAATGTAACTATTTACTACCTAAGTTGGAAATATCTGTATGTATTTTAATCTACACCAAAATTTTTTTGCAAAATAAAATATAACCTTATATCGACTACTTGTTCGAAGGGAACACCACGATCACCATTTCTTAGACGGACGACTACGCCTAGAAAGGATCAATCCTTTCTAGGGTACCTCCTCCCGAACCGTTGTGTGTGAGAGTCATAAGAACGGACCTCTTAGGGGTACCTTTCTCCTCGGACAAGGTGGTGTACTACAGTTAGGAATGGAGACTCCTTGTCTGTGAACCTACAATATTGTTGCATTCTCTCCTGATAGACTTTTAAGTTTAAGTTTACGCAGTGGCTGTTAGACTAGGAGTAATAGAACCAGGAGACGAGGACCTCCTAAACGGTTTTGCAATTTAGGTCGGAATTATAAACCAAGATTATTTTTAATTTTATTCCACCAGTTATTCGAAATAGTCTTAAAGTCGACGGTTATTAATTTATCTACATTTATTTTTGTTAAAGGATTACTAGGGACGAATATCCTGGACTGGGTAGTAGGAGAGTGGTCTCCGCTCCATTTATAAGATATTGAGTAAATGAGGGGTTACTTGATTTTTTCTTTTTACAAAGAATGGTGTATGTCTCGATGGTATCTTAAGGGTTCCCACTAACTCGAGTATTAGTGACATTGAGAAATTTATTAGATCTCTCCCCTTTGTTCAAATTTTTTGTTTATTTTATAATTCACTAAATCCGTCTTGACGTTTTATATATTGTATGTTTTTATTCAACGTTAAAATAATTGATCCCGAAGGGACCACCGAGTCTCTCATTTCGTAGACGGACACTACGCCCTCTTAACCCAAACTGGGGATCCAACCCTTCTAGGGAACGTCTACCTTTACCGTTGGGTGAGATCATGAGGACGGACCTTTTAGGGTACCTGTCTCTTCAGACCATCCGATGTCAGGTACCCCAACGTTTCTCAGTCTGTGCTGACTCGCTGAAGTGAAATAATTGATTGTTTATTAATTTTGTGTTGATTTTGTTAAGTGTCGTGATTTCCTATCAATACTTATTTGAATTTTTGTTTCTTTGTTTCTGAAAACGTGAATTTTGATGTTTTGTGACGACTTTCTTTAGATTCCTCTAAGCCTATTTACCTCTCTAAGGTATAGGTGTCTGATTTGTCTAAAATAACAATTTTATAGGGTTAATGAGTTTTGTTATATACTTGTTTTCCGTTAGAAAGAATTTCAGGATCGGCAAAAGGAAAAAAAGAAAAGAAAAAGTTTTTATCTTTTCAGATATTTTAAGTGTATCAGACAATCCCTAAGATACAAGGACACGTTAGGACTTTTTCTTCTTTCAACCACCGGAGTGAAAGAGTAAAGTTTTGTATTGTGTTTTGTCATATTATGACCGTATCTGTGTAGTCGGAGGAGACAGGTATCTTAAGAGGTTCGTTTTATGACCTCTTCCAACGGAACTGGAGGAGGTGAAATAGAAAGACTTGGTCTCTAATTTGGGTACAGAAAATCCAGAAGTAGTGACCCTTTAGCCAAGAAATAGTGATCGTGGTCGATCCTTCGAGTTTTATGTGACAATTTATTATGTGTTATAAATTTTTATGTGACCATTTATTAGAAAGTGTTCCCTTGTTTCCATTGTGTACCTCTCTTTGTCTTAGAAGTTGTTTATCACGACCCTTTTAAGGACCTGGGATCAACAGAACTAAAATAATAAATGAAGGTATGTGTCCAATTTAGGGACCAGACCTCTGTGTCTCACCCCAGTTTTATTTTTGTTTGTTTTGTTTTGTACAACCTTTTTGACAAAGGTCTATCCTTTATGTTGTCTAGTTTTCTTTAATGTTCTTCGTTGAAATACGGTTATTTTACCTATTGAACCTTCTTCATCTGCTTAATAACCTTTTCATATTGCAAGACTTTGACGTGTTCTTTTCTTTATTTTTAGAATCGTCTGAGTAGTGTTCGTGTCTTTACTTTGATGGTGATTAGAAGGTTGTTGTTTGTTTTTCGGGTCCTGGTGTACCGAAGTATTCACTTAAAAAGGTTTTTGACTCTTTTAATCTAAAGAAAGTCGTCAAAACATCAAAAATCACGTTTCCAGAAACAAAGAAACAAAAGTTCAAATATGTACTGATAAGAAATCACGACACTTAACAAAATTAACGAAAAATTTAATAAAAAATCAATTATTTCACTTAAAAGAGGAGGTCTTTTAACGTCTCCTTCCATTTGAGGGTTTGAGTAAGATACTCCGGGGGTATGGGATTATGGTTTTAGTCTGTTTCTACAGTGTGTTTTTTCTTTTGATATCCGGTTATAGTGCCTTCTAATATCTACGTTTTTAAGAGTTTTTTGTTTTAAGATCGGTTGTCTAAGGTTATTGTAAAATTTTTCTAGTATATAGTACTGGTTCAACCTAAATAGGGTCTCTAAGTTCCCAATAAGTCATAATTGTTTAGTTAGTTACACTATGTGGTAGAATTGTTTAACTTTCCATTTTTGGTGTACTAATAGAACTGTCTACGTTTCTTTCGGTAACCTTTTTTTTTTTTTTTAGTTGTGGGTAAATACCATTTTTAAGAGATCTTTCGTCCGTATCTTCCTTGTATAACGTTGTATTATTTTCAGTATATGTTGTTTGGGTGTCGTTTGTAACGGGAGTTACCCCTTTTAACTTTCGTAAAGGAGATTTTGGTCGTTGTTTTGTTGTCACTCTTGAGAGTGGTGATGACAACTTGTAACCAAACCTTCAGGACGACGACTACAACGATTCAGAGAAGTCAGCATAGGCTGAGACACACTGGGGTCTCTGCCGTCGGGTGGTCCGAGGGGGTAGGGACCCTAAGATGTCCTTTCTTGTGACCTCATCCAACGGTAAAGGAAGAGGTTTCTTACTTTCACTTTTCGTTTTCACTTCAACGAGTCAGTACAGACTGAGAAGTGATGGCGTACCTGATGTCGGATGGTCCAAGGAGGTAGGTGCCCTAAGAGGTCCGTTCTCATGACCTCACCCTACGACAACGTAAGAGGATCGGCGTTCGTTAGTGTCTTCTTTTTTATATTTTCCTTAGGTCTAACCTTATATTCATTTTGAGTGACAAACGTCTACCGTGCCAGGAGATGTCTCTTTTGGTATTTCTATGGTGGTCTTTTTATTGGTCACTTATATCATTTCAACATATAATATTTTAATTGTGTGTCTTTAGGGAACGTAAGGATACGTGATTTTTACTTTTTAATCTTTCTCTTTAATTCCTTTGTTGGGGTAAGTGATGACCCTGTGTTTATTACTTTATGAATCCTATATAAACGGATTTATTCGGTTTGTGGATGTATATCTTTTGACGTATTGTGACTATTTTCTTTATTTTCTACTGTGTTCGTAAACCTCTTTATATGGTACAAGTATTTAGTCTTCATAGTTATATCACTTTTATTCATATGATGAGTTTCGTTAAATGTGTAAGTTGTATTAGGGATAGTTCGGTGATTACTATCAAAAGTGTCTTGATCTTGTTTACTAAAGTGTCACAAATACCTTTGTGTGTGTGTGTGTGTGTGTGTTTGACCTTATTTGTTTCTTTAGAACTCTTTCTTCTTACCTTGACCTCCTTAGTTGGACGGACTGAGATCTGATGTGATGTGTCGTCGTTGTCAGTAGTTCTGGAATACAAGGTTTCTCTTTATATCTGGTCACCTTGTTTTGTCTTTCGGGTCTCTATTTAGGTGTGTGGAAACCTGTGTAATAGAAACTGTTTCCTCTGTTTTTATATGTTACTTCTTTTCTGTCAGAGAAGGTGTTCACCACGACCCTTTGACCGGTTGGTATACATTTTTTTTACTTTGATCTTGTGAAACATTATGGTATGTGTTTTTATTTTAGTTTTACATATTTTATACATTTAAACTCTGTTCTTAAATATTTTGAGAATCGTCTTTTGTATCCGTCTTGTGAGAGACTCGTTCTAGGACATACTGGGTGGAGGGTCTCATTACCCTTATGTTTGATTTCATCTGTTCACCCCGGATTAATTTGAATTTTCAAAAACGTGTTATTTCCTTTAGTGTTTGTTCTAATTTTCCGTCGGAAGTCTTTCCCTTTTTGATTACCGTTTACTTTGTTAACTATTTCCTAACTAGAGGTTTTATATATTCGTTGATTACGTCGAGTTATAATCTTTTTAATTACTCGGTTAGTTTTCACCTGGTTTCTTGATTTGTCTGTAAAGGGGTTTCTTCTGTATTCCTCCAGATTATGTGTGTACTTTTATACAAGTTGTAGTGCGTAATTACCCCTTTACGTTTAATTTTGGAGTTACTCCATACGACTAAGTGCGTGTACAGTCTTTCCGACGGTAGTTTTTCGGATGTTTTTATTTCCGACCTCTTCTAAATTTCTTTTCTCTTGGTATTGTGTGACGATCACCCTTACGTTTGACCGTTTCGGTGATACCTCTTGTCATACCTCTGAGGAAGTTTTTCGACCTTTTTCTTAACGGTATGTTGGGTCATTAGGGTGACGACCTGTATCTGTGGCTCCTTTAGTCTTGACTTTCTCTATGTACATGAGTTACAAGTAACGTTGAACCTTCGTTGGATCTACAGGGAACCGTCTGCTTACCTATTCTTTCGACACCGTGTATATTTGTTGTCTTATGAGTCAAGTCAAGTCGGTTAGTCAGCACAGGCTGAGAAACACTGGGGTACTTACCGTCGTACGGTCCGGAGGGACAGGTAGTGGTTTAGGACCTCAAGTGAGTTTGAGTACAGGTAACTCAACCACTACGGTAGATCGGTAGAGTGGGAGACAACTGGTGAAGAAGAGGACGGGGGTTAGGGAAGGTCGTAGTCTCAGAAATCGTTACTTAGTTGACAAACGTACTCCACCGGTATCATAACCTCAAAGTCGAAATGGTAATCAGGAAGGTTTCCTGTGGGTCCTGACTAGAGGAAATCTTACCTGACCCACCTAGAGGAACTTTAGGTTCCCTCAGAGTTCTCAGCAGAGATTGTGGTGTCAAGTTTACGTATTTAAGAAGTCACGAGTCGAAAGAAGTGTCAGGTTGAGAGTATAGGTGTGTACTGGCGACCTTTTTGATATCGGAACTGATCTGTCTTGAACCAACCATTTCTTTACAGAGACGAAAACTTATACGAGAGATCCATCAAGTATTGAAAGGAAGGTTCCACATTCGTAGAAAATTAAAGTACCGACGTTAGTGGTAGACGTCACTAATGAGTCAATATTTTTTCTTACGTAACTCAGTTAAGATTATTCCACCACTTTGACCTCAGATAATATGTCTCACTTCATTCAGTCTTTCTCTTTGTGGTGTGTCATTGATTATGTGTGTCTACACACAGAGAAAACGACGGAACGTATATTTCAGCAACAATGTTTGAAAGATTATATATTGTTGTGTATATACGTAATTATATAACATACCACAAATAGAAAGACTGTATGAAGTGAGATATATAATCCGAGGTCAAAGTAGGTGGAGTAATCTTAACTAAGTTGTACTTATCGTAACTTTGTACACATAATGGTATACATTTGCTTTACTGATGACGTTCAAGTTATGTACTTCGTCCCGTGTGTTTGGACCACGAGACCCTGTTGGGTCTCCCTACCACCCTACCCCCCTGTGTGCAGTAGACTAAGGACATCGACTGAAGACAGTTACATACTCTTTTGGTGGGGTTATAACATTTCATTAATAGGATAATTTAATAAAAAAATTCATAATACAAACCTATAAATTTAGGTCTATCATTTTACCTGTAGTTAGACTGTTCGTAAGAGCATTTGGTAACAATCGTGGATACACTTTACCGGTACCCTTCTACGACTTACTAGTGTTAATAATTTAGATAAAAATGATATTTTTATTCTATTTTATGTTACATGTTTTTATACCATTTTTATGACGTCCAGTATATAGAGTACACCCCAAAAATTAGTCCTGTTTAATTCCTTGAGGAGTTGAGTTGTTCTTTCCTTATTAGATTAAAATTTCGTCCGTTTATTAAACTTATTTGTAAAAAGGTTTTGAGATATTTACCGGTCACTCGTGTAAAAAGTAATCAATCATGTTTCGTTTGTATTCGATATTCTATGGTGTAGTTAATCTTGTTGTTTTCTTACAATCACTCCTAGCTCTGTTAACCTTTAAAACGTTTAATGGTTGTTCAAAAATTAAATTTTACAAACAACTTGAACCAGTAATAGTAAGGAACTTGAATGGAAGGACGGTCTTTGTAGAGGTATTCAAACAAGACACAGAGTAGGTACTACCAAGATGGACTCATTCATAACTTTCACTCCAGTCGTGCTATCCTCTCTTCGTCCGTTTTCTTTAGAAGTTCAAGTCAATTCAACTCATGTCAAGTCAAGTCAAGTCAAGTCAGTGAGTCAGCACAGGCTGTAAAACGCTGGGGTACTCAACGTCGTGCGGTCCGGAGCGACAGGTAGTGGTTGAGGGCCTTAAGTAGGTTTGAGTACAGGTAACTCAACCACTACGGTAGGTCGGTAGAGTAGTAGACGACAGGGGAAGATGAGGACGGGGGTTAGGGAGGGTCGTAGTTTCAGAAAAGATTACTCAGTTAAGAAGCGTACTCCACCGGTCTCATAACCTCAAAGTCGAAATGGTAGTTAGGAAGGTTTCTCGTAGATCTTGACTAGAGAAAATCTTACCTGACCCAACTAGAGGAACGTCAGGTTCTCTGAGTTCTCAGTAGAGGTTGTGGTGTCAAGTTTTCGTAGTGAAGAAACCGCGAATTGAAAGAAGTGTCAAGTTGAGAGTGTAGGTATGTAGTCAAGTCAAGTCGGCGAGTCAGCACAGGGTGAGAAACGCTGGGGCACTCAACGTCGTGTGGTCCGGAGGGACAGTTAGTGGTTGTGGGCCTCAAGTGAGTATAAGTGCAGGTAGTTCAGTCACTAGGGTAAGTCGGTAGAGTAGGAGAAAGCAGGGGAAGAGGAGGACGTGAGTTAGGGAGGGTCGTAGTATCAAAAAAGGTTACTCAGTTGAGAAGTGTACTCCACCGGTTTCATGACCTCAAAGTCGAAATCGTATTAATGAATGTTTCTTTAGGGTCCCAACTAGGGAAAGTCTTACCTGACCAACCTAGACGAACGTCAGGTTCCCTGAGAGTTCTCAGAAGAGGTTGTGGTGTCAAGTTTTCGTAGTTAAGAAGTCGTGAGTCGGAAGAAGTGTCAGGTTGAGAGTGTAGGTATGCACTGGTGTCCTTTTGGGTATCGGAACTGATCTACCTGGAAACAGCCGTTTGATTACAAAGACGAAAACTTATATGATAGATCCAACCGGTATTGAAAAGAAGGTTCCTCATTCGCAGAAAATTAAAGTACCGACGTTAGTATGGACGTCAGTAAAACCTCGGGGGGTTTTATTTCAGACTGTGACAAAGGTCACAAATAGTTAGACAAAGAGTACTTCACTACCATGGTCTACGGTACTATAAGTAAAAGGATTACAACTGGAAATTCGGTTGAAAAAGTTAGCGGAGAAAATGAAAAGTAGTTCTCCGAAAAATCAAGGAGATGTGAAAGACGGTATTCCCACCACAGTAGACGTATAGACTCCACTAACTATAAAGAGGACCGTTAGAACTAAGATCGAACACAAAGAAGGTCAGGTCGTAAAGATACTACATGAGACGTATATTCGATTTATTCGTCCTACTGTTATATGTCGGAACTACATGAGGAAAGGGATACACCTTGGTCAGATAACAAGGTACAGGTCAAGATTTACAACGAAGGACCGGACGTATGTCTAAAGAGTTCTCCGTCCAATCCACCAAACCATAAGGGTAGAGAAAGTCTTAAAGGGTGTCAAATAACACTAGGTGTGTCAGTATGTACTGATGGTCTTTTTTTGGTATCGGAACTGATCTGACTACAAACAACTGTTTCATTGCAGAGACGAAAACTTATACGATAGATCAATCCAGTATAGAAAGGAAGGAATAGAAAATTAAAGGACCGACGTCAGTGGTAGACGTCACTAAAACTTCGGGGGGTTGTATTTCAGACTGTGACGAAGGTGACAAAGGGGTAGATAAAGCGTACTTCACTACCCTTGTCTACGGTACTAGAAGGAAAAGACTCAAAACTTGAAATTCGGTTGAAAAAGTGAGAGGAGAAAGTATAAGTAGTTCTCCGAAAAATCAAGTAGAAGTGAAAGACGGTATTCCCACGACAGTAGACGTATAACTCCAATAACTATAAAGAGGACCGTTAGAACTAAGGTCAAACATAAAGAAGGTCGGGTTCATTAGTAAGAGTCGACGGAGTACTTCTCCGGATCCTTCTCTACATCTCACCTTAATTTCGTACACGTTTATTAATAAAAACTTCGTCAAATTGTTCTTTCATACGTTAAAGTTTGGTAAGGTGTCGTCTATCACTTTCACTCCTTACTGCTGACTCGGTTCTACTTTATTATTTAATAAGAATCAAGATATGTTCACTAAATGTCCTACCTAATTACTTTAAAAAGTCTTTATTAAGAGTTTACTTTTAGATAAAATTGGGTTCCGAAGTGACTTCTGTTACTACTCTTATAAAAGTTTCTTAAATTGGTCACTGTTATGACAAATTTCTACTCAAGTCTTCCTTTTTTCTTTAGGTTGTTATACCTTTGGGTTATGTTCATAGTCAACAACGTTTTTGATGAGGTAAAAATCTTCTTGGTCCTATGTTGCGACTCCCTCTCCATCTTTAAATAGGACCTTGGACATGGGATCCTTAAATTCTCTAATTAATAATTTTAAGACGAGGTCTTTGAATCATTCACTATCCTTCTTTTCTTTGTCCTGGGTTTCAGTCGGGTCTTAGTCTCAGTAATCCCACTCAAAAGTAATTCTAAGTCTCAGAAGTCTAGGAAAAGGTGTCCCCTATTTTATGCTGGACGAAAGGTTGGGCTTACTTATGAGAAAACTTTGATATTTTGTGGTATGTGTAAAGTCAAAACGACAGTCTTGTGAGGATCATATAACGACAACTATCGTAGAGTACGTGGATTCGTGTCCGAACCTGGAGTCCGGTTATTTAACACTAGTACAACCCGTACCTTGGTTGAGACTTCTACCCCAAATACTGTCGTTCCACATGTGTTTCGGTAGTGTCCAGACATGAGGAATGACGAACTTGAACATTGAGTATACATAAAACTTACGTTACTAAGTTTTAAATTATAGTGATAAATAAGTATATTTCGAACCCTGCTAAAGTCCCTGATTGGATCTCGCCGTAGTGTGTTGACGGCTTATAAAGAAAATAACCGAGTTAATCGGCCAATTCCTCTTCTTTATTGGTGTGTTAATCCTTCTTCCTTATGACGATGACCGGTTATTTACAGGTTCACGATCGAGGGTTTATTTCCGACATCACTCTTGAACCTTAATGACTGTCTTGTGTGTATTTCGGTTGGTTCAGACTATCTAATCCCTCAACGAAGACGACCTGTGTTTCCTTTTGGTACGTTTAAGTCCTCCTTTTTCACCGGTTTTATTACAGGGTAGTAGGACATAGTAAAAATAACCAAATCTTATGTTTTTATGGGATTAATGACGAAAAATCTTGTTTTTCATACCTTTCTGGTGTTCTATGTCCTTTTTTATTTTTCTATAAATTTTTGTTATTTGTTGTCGTAATATCTTACTTTGTTACTTTATTCAAGTTCAGATAGTGACGTTATATGGTTTGATCCGACTTGTACGGAAGTACACTTGTATGTGCTTAAATAGTTGATCTTTAATATTAGTTACAATACTTTCATAAAAAATTATCTTAGGAAAAATAATTGAGGACCAATCTACTGTTAAAAGTTTATAACAGTGGGTAAGAAAAGTGTGAACAACTACATAGAAAACTTTTCGTCTACATCATGAAGAATACGTAAAAGGAAAATAACTAATATGAAAACTACAGTGTAGGTTTTTTCGTCATGACTCAGTTTACAGTATTTCAAAATAAGGATTCAAAAGTAGAATTTGGACCCAGAGGACGTAACGTGCGTTTAAGAAATGTATACTTGTAGTCCCTTCGGATAAACCAGAATATTTTAATTTACGATTAAATTAGAAATATTTGTTACATTCCATGTTTATGTGGAAGTAAGAAAACGTATGTCTAATCGTTCATAGGATAGGACTTCTTTACAGATATCATATTTACTGGACCCGTGTGAACATCTACCAGTAGACTACTACGTACTTTGCAAAATAAAGAGATAAATAAGGTATTTTATACCCGTTATATAAAAATAAATACGATCAGTGTACGACGAAAGGAATGATACCGAAATATGATTTAAGACTTTAGTCCTCTTTACACGAAGTAACCCTAAAGTATATTCAAAATCCTACCTAAAAAGACAGAGAAGTTATTTATGACCACCATGATAGTATTCTGACGTAATCTTAATATCTTGATTCATTGTAGTTGTTCTGTCTCCTTAGTCTTGGAATCCGGTATTGAAGGAGATGGGTCTTTATGACTGAAGTGTTATATGTCAGGAATACTATTGTAGTCTCCAGTCAATTATCTCCATAAGAAACCTACGACATAATTAGACAAGTCCGAAAAATTTACTTATTACACTTGACACACGAAATTTATTCTTTTTAACTTGAAGACCTTCAGTCGTTCATGTTCTAATTCCAAGATCAACTAAATGAAGACCACTTCTGATAAAGACTAAACGTCCAACGAAGGAAGAGTAAACTCGTACTTAAATTCGTGTGAGGACCTCTATGACTTCCTGTCCCTTCGGACCGCACGACGTTACGTATCCCAGAGTTTCTCAGTCTGTACTGACTCACTTATTTACCGTTTAAAAAGGGACCAAAGAGTAATTAGGGAAAGTTAGAGAGTTTTCTGAGGAGATAATTATTCGGGTAGAGAGTTTTCTGATAAGAATTCGAGTGTCCGGATCACATAAGCTAGGGAAGAGAAAGAAAATAAGTAGATAACAAAAAATCATGAACTAATGGTAGTGTTAATAATAAATGTTGAAGTTCAAAATGGCATAGTTTTTACCTACTTGACTCGATTAAAAAATTTGTAGTTTTTTAACTCTATAGAAATTAGTTTATTTTATTTTTACTCTTTGATAATGTTGACTACGATGTCTGTGTTTTTTTATTTTTCTTTGTTTAAAGAGATGTTAATAAATTATATTTGTAGGTGTTTATCTTATCGGGTCTTTTTTCAGTTTGAGGATCTTTGTAGGTTATCCTTTAAACTTGTTATTTATTACTTATCAGTTTTCAAAGGGTTCTTTATTTTGGGGTGTTAGTATACTTAAGTGACCTTTTATAGTTTGTAATTGTGGTATGAGAATTTGATGAAAGTCTTTTATTACCTTTGCTCCCCAGACAAGGTTTGAGGTACCGGGTCGAGACGTATTAGTCCTTTTGTCTTCGTTTGAATTCTGAAGAAGGTACTATGTTTCCATATAGAATAAGTAAGTTCCATATTTTTCTGGAGTCTTAGATATCGCCCTATCTAATGTTAACAGGTTACCAAAGGTTGTACTTTTGGTGTTGTGTCTAAAGGTTCATTGTACTTTAGAGTCACTAGAGTGGTTAGAAGATTCATTGGTTGGACTTCTGTTCTTTTTTTAGATGATACTTAATTTCTTAAGTCTATTCGATCAATTCCTTTGAGTCATTTGACATTCTTTTATGTCTTTTATTAATTTACTTTATTTTTATTTTGTGTTTTTACACTTTATATACTGTCTTTAGTATTTTTCTTAGTGTCAAGACGTAGACTTTTTAAGTTATTTATTTTACTTTTTTACGTTACGTTTGATAGTTTGAGTTTTGTCTGGTTTCTTTTGTCTCAGTCAGTCTTCCTGAATTTCTTTCCCCCCTCCCCCCCCCCCTTCTCTTTGTCATTGTACTAGTTTCCCGGTGGTATTTTGGTTGTTGTTATAAGTTTAGTGACCTTTTGATCTTTCAAATTATAACTTAGTGATACGACATGTAGACTTTTATTATCATAAATAGTTGATACTAAACTTCTTATTTACTTTCCGGTTCTTATAGGGTTTCCAACCTAACGCCCTTTAAACTTTAAGTTTTATTACTTCTGTTTGTAGTGGGATAGTAAAGTCAGATTCAGTAGAATAGACTCTTTGTAAGATCATCTCTCACTTTTCAGATAAACTTTCTTCCGTATATATGTATATATATATTATTCTAGTAAGACAGCGAAAACTCTGGTGGGTTCATGACGTGAAGTGTATGGGAAAACAATTGGTACTACCGATGATGTAAAGAAGATTCTCTACGAACGGGTGTTACCGTCTATATTACTAGTATATTTAATTTAAGTGGACAAGACCAGGTAAACTCGAGTGATGAAGCATTTTATAGGTACAGAACGGTAGAGGATAAACTAGTAAAGTTTAAATGGAACTTAGTACCTGGATTGTAAGGTCCAAGGTTTCAGTATAACAAGAAAAAATTTTTTTTAATTAAATAAATATAATTAACCTCCGATTACTAAAGTTTGTAACATCACGGAAAGTGGTATATAGTTGTACTTAGTCGGTCCCCATATGTGCATGGGTAAAACTTGGTGGAGGGGGGGAGCGTGGGGTAGGAAATCACGTGTGGTCGGGACTGGGACAGAGTACGTAACTTGGACATGACCGTTATTTAAATTGTAAAGAAATGTCGTAGTCTGAAATGAAAGTGGTTTGACACTTAGGTTTTGGTATGAGTTATTACGTTTATATTTTAAACGGAGATTCTAGACTTGTTCTTTTCCCATGGGAGGAGTGAAGAAGATAAGGTATATCATAAGATTCAGTGTAAGTCTAGTTAATCCGATCTTTTTATCTATTTAACCTTTCCTTCTTCATTGTATCAGAGACAAACATCTACTGTACTCTTGGACATGTCTTTTGGTAATTTTGAACAAGTTTTTGTGTAGTTGATTGAACAACTAAGTAAAGTCTTACTTTTTTAGTTGGACCTTCATAGTCATGTCCTCTGTGCCCAAACTAGAGACCAGGACCTTCTCATTTGTGGGACGTCTCGTTTTTCGGGTACGTTGTGTCGATAAAGTAAACACGAGATCTCGGGTCGTTGGTGTCAATCACTCGAGCACGTTCAATCTCGGGTACCTGAGACGTGGTCCACAAAGAGAAGTCGACGGCACAATACGTATTTTATTAATATGGACGAAGATGTGAGTGAGTGAAAAAAAGTGACAAAAAGGAGTATAAATAACTCTATATCCCATTCAAATTCTACATGTCACACTATTAACGGTATGTTCATATATAAAACTTTACAAAGGACCTTATACATTAACGATGTAAGAAGTGTAGTGTATTAATCTTGAAACGACTAAAGTACCACTCTTCTGATTCCAAGATAAGAGTATCGTTGAAAGTAAATATGTTAACTCATGTAAATTTATAACAGGGGTACGACATATAACCCAGGAACATTGAGAGAGTAGAAGTTGACCTTCAAAAATGGAAAACTACTCGTAGAGCGGTAAAAGGTGGTGACGTCGGGGTGTACGGGTAAAAGAAAATATACGAATTTACCAGTGAGAGGAGAGTAGTATTAATTACGTAGAAAACGTAAAATTTCATACGTATGTAAAGAGTAGTTCTAAATCTAAATAATTAAATAAGTAAAAGAAATAGATAAACCATTTATCTGAATAAAATTATTAACTGGTTACTAGAGAGGGACAGTTATAAATGAAACTACACTCGTAAAAAGTATGGAACCTGTCACCCCTGGAGAATTCGACCAAAGAGACAAGAAAGCCATAGAGAGGTAAAGAAGCTTTTTAGACTACGAAAAGGATGTTCTACAAGGTCCAAGTAAAATATTAAAGGGTCACGATCCGTACCTTATTTGTTAAAGAGGCTCTTACGGGTTAATAAAAATCACCGTCTACCGTAAATCTTAGGTTATGTACATAGGATGTCAAGTCAAGTCAAGTCAGTACCTCAGTACAGACCGAGAAACGCCGTACTGAGAGTACGATCCGGAGGGGTATATAGTGATTGAGGGTCTCAAATGAGTTTGTTACAGGTAACTCAGTTGCTACGGTAGATTGGTAGAGTAAGACAGTAGGGGAATAGGAGGACGGAAGGTAGAAAGTTTGAAAAAAAAAAAGTAAAAGGAAAGTAATTTCTCCGAAAAATCAAGAAGAAGTGAAAGACGGTATATCCACCACAGTAGACGTATAGCCTCTAATACCTATAAAGAGGGGAGTTTGAAGTAAGGTCGAACACGAAGTACGTCGGGTCTCAGAGAGTACTATTCAGAGAGTACTACTCAGAGAGACGTATACTCAAATTACCCGTTCCACTGGTATATATCGGAACTGTATGAAGAAAGGGATTAACCTTTGTCAGATAACAAGGTACACGTCAAGATTGACAAGGAAATGATCGTATACTTTACTGTTGTAAACACACCATCAAACTCGTAAGAAACCGTGAGGGAAAGAAACACTAACGTTAACTTTGACTACAAAAGGTCAGGATACCGGAGACGACTCAAAAGGTTAAACGACCGTATAACTCACATCGTGAAAGTGTCGTAGTAGAACATCCCAAACTTTATCGAGTTGACCTTAAGGTAGTGGAGGTGATCGAAGCAAGTATCACTATGAAGGATTCCGGGTGAACTGAAGTATAGGGTCTTACAGACCGAGATCCACTTGCTAGTGTTACGGTAGTGGAGTCCACTAATAGACCCATCACTTCTAGAGGGAACATATCAAGAAGACACATAAGAACAGTGGAGAAGAATTATAGAAGACGTAAACAATCCAGGTATGGTAAAGACAGGAAATAGTTCGGGTAGAAACATTCTTTTAAAGGGAACTATAGAGATTAAAAGAACTTTTCTATAGATCAGAAAGGGTAAGATTACTAACAGGGAGATAAAAGAACATAACTACAGACTCCTTCCGAAAGAATAGAGAGGAATGATAACAAACCTTGAGAGGTAAGTCTAGCCATATAGAAAAAGAGGAAACGGAAAACGAAGAGAATAAAAGTATCGGTAAATATTCCGGAGGAATCTGTTGGTGAAACTGAAAAAGTAAAAAAAAAAGGGGGATCCCTACCAAAACTGGTAACGGAGGACATGTTACAGTGTTTGGAGGCAGGTATTAAGAAATCCGTTAGACAGATAGTGTCGATTAGGGAACTAAGACAAACAGTGAAAGTGATGTATCCACATTTCCTAAACCGAATCGAGTATAGACTTACTAGATCACTAAAAGGGATGAAAGAAGTTAAATTCAGACTTAAAACGTTATTCCTCGAGTACTAGACTCGGTGTCAGTCGAGGGTCAGAACAGAAACGACTGACATATCTCGAGGAGACAGAAACCGTACGTTCCTTATATCAGTTCGACTAATGTAATAACTGGTAGACGACTATTGGTACACATTTTAGAGGAAAATGCAAAAATCTTTTCCTACAGACGATACTGGTCACACAAGAGAACCGTTTTGAGATAATCGAAAAAGAGACGAAGTAAGACAAGAGGTCCCAGTTTATATGAGTAATGAGGTACATAAAGAACTTAAGGATGAAAATGTAAGGGCAGGGGACATCACTTTTACTGTAGAAAAGACCCACAATCAAGATCTTCCAGAACATTCGGAAGTATCTTGGTAAATTGAAGTCGAAGAAGTCGTAATGACCAACTCCGAGTCTGAACCTCATGAAACTAAAAACCCTCTAGTAGAAATTCACAGGATCCTTCACTAGTCTTTAATAAGACAGTAAGAATTTTAACGAGGGTTCATGACGTAAAGACTGAGTAAAAACCGATACTCCCGATACGACAAAGAAGATTCCTTAAGAACGGGTATCATCATCTATATTACTAGTAGACTCAATTTGAGTGGGTATAGTCAGGTAAAAACACACGATTAAGGACTTTACAGATACAAGTGAGAACGGTACAGGACAAACTGGTGTAAATTAAACGGAAATAAGTGCCTGGGTTGTAAGGTCTAAGGATACGTTATAACGAGAAACTTCGTGACCTGAAATGAAGATAGTGGTCAGTGTAAGTGTCGACCCACAACAAAAACAAAACGAAGCGAAGGTAGACAAGTAAGACCTCAGTAAAGAAGTGACTAGAGGTTATCTTATAACACGTGGATGGTCGTACCCCTCCAACAGAAAGTGACAGAATGGAAAAACAGAAAAGTTTGACGAATAAACCACTTGATAGATCCTCGTATTAACCAAATAGTATGCTATACTGTTACGAATCGATACATACTTTAACGAAGGTGTAACGGACATAGTAAAACGTAAGGTACACTTGTTCTTATTGTTACTTATTCTTAAGGACAACAAGGAGCAAAAACATCATTAACCATAACAGTCTAAAAACAAAAACCGGTAAGGTCACTCACAAATCGCCATAGAGTGACTAAAGCGGTTAGATAAGATCTTTTAGAATAAAGGTATAAAGTCGACATCATAAGGTAATGTAAAATGTATTTTGAGAGTCCACAAAATAGAAGTAAGACCCCAAATTTATCTAGAGGACGACGGCTACAATTATTGTAGTGAATCATGAAACGATTTAATGGATAATAGAAAAAAGAACTTCCTGAGTATAGAAGTCTAGTGTATATAACCTTTAATAATTAAAAATTAAATTGTTATGACTGGTGTAAAAGAAAAAGACTATCAACGAAACCGTTGATCACAAATCACGGAGGTGTCTTTTCAAAGTTAAGTTGTAATTACAGAGAAAAAAAAAGAAACTAAGAGAATTTATGAAAGAGCAAAATTAGTTTGGACAATAATGCTAAAGGTCGACATGTAAATGAGACTTTTTATTATCAATGAAATAGTCTTATTTTATTGATCAAGTAAAATACCCAACCAAAATAATACACGGAGGAAATTTAATATAACTTTTCGTTTACGAATAAAAAAGTTCGTTAAAAATATCCGACACTGAGAATAGATGACTCTGATTTTACTTAGGTCAATATATTATAATCTTTCTCCCTTGTTAGTATTCTATACAACGATATCAATGACTTCCTTTATATAAAAATTTTCACATCATTTCTTTGATTAACGATCAACGATCTTTTTACTATTGAAAAGACAGAAAACATTAATACTTTCAGGTTTACGAGAACTTATATCAGAATTTTGTGTCTAGTTAATTTTTCTGAGAGTTAGTTTGTATTTAATTATCTATTACAAGTCAACATTGATCAAATTGTGTTTCAGATCAATATCAAGTCAATTCTCGTAGGAAAAAGAGAGACAATTTCTTTTAGACATCAAGAGACCCTCCCTTGTAATCAAATTATAAAAGGTTACTAAAAATAAAAATTCTACTTTATCTATGAACGAATAGATCACAGATCATGACACGGATTACTTATAAAACATCAATTATACAACAGTAATAATTTTGCACGTAAGACGAAAGAGGGTTGTGACTAAATTTCACCGAATACACTGGGGGGTGTTTTATTTTAGACAATGACAAAGGTAGCAAAGGAGTAGATAAATGGTACTTCACTACCCTGACCTACGGTATCAGAAGTAAAATGTTTACAACTGAAAATTCGGTCAAAAAAGTAAGAAGAGAAAGTGAAAGTAGTTCTCCTAGGAATCAAGGAGAAAGGAAATGCGGTAATCCCACCTCAGTAGAGGTGTAGAATGAATGAATTGGTCGTTAGAACTGAGGTCGAATACTATGTAGGTGAGGTCTTAAAATGTCCTCCATGAGACGTACATTCAATTTATTCGTCCCACTGGTATGTTTCGGAACTACATAAGGAAAAGGTCAGACAAAGAAAAGTAGAGACCAAGGTTGACGACGTATGTCAAAAGAGTATCCACTCTACTAGATCATAAGGATAGACACATTGTTAAAAGGTCAAACAACACTAGGGCAACTTCCGGAATCGTATCAGTCACTTCGTCTTCATCTACCAAAAGACCTTAAAGAAAGGGAACGGATACTAGGTTTCCTACAACTGTTAAACTAGAGAACAAGGAGACGGAAAAGGTTTGGGTCGAACTTGTAGACCTTCAAGAACAGGACAAAAAAGTACAGGACAACTTAGGATCGAAACTCCTCAAAATCGTAATGAAACCTCTTCCGTTACCATTGGGTGAGGTCATGAGAACGGACCCTTTAGGGTACCTACCTCCTCGGACCATCCGATGTCAGGTACCCCACCGCTTCTCAACCTGTTCTGACTCGTTGAAGTGAAAGTGAAAAGTGAAAGAACGTGACCTCTTCTTTTACCGTTGGGTGAGGTCATAACAACGGACGTCTTAGGGTCCCTGCCCTCGGATCACCCGACGGTAGATGCCCCAGCGTGTCAGTCTGTGTTGACTGCACTGAATCGTTGAATTGTCGTCGTAATGAAACGATCGTTCTTTTTCTGACGTTGAGAGGTCAACAAACTTGTAAGAAACTGTAACAAAAGAAAGCCTAACCTTACTTTCGACTGCAAAAGGTAAAGACACCGGTGACAATGTAAAGTCAAAACGACCGTATAACAAGTTCATTACGAAGGATTCCGGGTGAACTGAAACGTGAGGTCTTACAGACCGAGATCCACTCACTAGTGTGGTCTCACCAATAGACCCAATATTCCTAAAATAAAAAAATAAAAAAACATGTCAATAAGACACGTAAGAACCGCGGAGAAGAATTATAGGAGACAAAGACAATTCGGGTATGACAAAAACAGGAAGTAACATAGGTGACAACGTGTTTTACGAGGAAACCATAGAGAATATAGGAACTCGGAGATTAAAGAGATTTAAAGATTAAAATAGATCGGAATGGGTAAGATATCAAAGGGATATGAAGAAGTGAAGTGAATCCTTCCGAAAGAATAAAGAGAAAGGAAAACCCTGAGACGTAAGTCTACTCACATAGAAAGGAAGATAAGAAACAAACGGTGAAAGGAAGAATCGATGGACATTCTAGAGGAGTCTGTTGGTAAAGCGGAAAAACGTGAAGAAGAAGATATACTCCCAAACTGATAACGGAGGACATGTTGCAATACTTTGAGGTAGGTACGAAGAAATCCGGATAGTCTAGATTAATGAACTTAAATAAACAGTGTTCGACATATTAGGATTCTCTAAACTAAATCAAGTATGGGATTACCAGATTACATAAAGGGATGAAAGACGCTAAATTCAGACTTAAACCGTTATTTCTCAAGTACTAGACTCGGTGTTAGTGGACGTTCAAAAAAAAAAAAAAAAAAAAAAGACTAATTTATATCGAAGAGGTAGAAACCGACGTTTCTTATATTAGTTAGGCTAAAACCTTAACTGGTGGACCACTACAGGTCCACATCTCATAAGAGAACACAAAACCTTCTCCCACAAACGATTCTGGGTACACAAGAGAACCGTCTTGAGACAATCGGAAACGGAAGGACGTAAGAAATGAGATTCCGGTTTGATCGGACAATGAGGTCCATAGACAATTGAAGGATGAAGACGTAAGGTCAGGGGATATTACTTTTTTCGTCCCGGAAAAGCCACAATCAATATCTTCCAGAACATCCAGGTGTATCTTGGTAGGTTGAAGTCGATGAAGTCGTAAGAAACAAGACCGTGTCTGAACCTAATGACACTATGACTTACCACACGGAACTTTTGTTTTATACTAGTAAGACAGTGAAAACTCTGGTGGGTTCATGACGTGAAGTGTCTGTGAAGACAACTGGTACTACCGACGATGTAAAGAAGATTCTCTACGAACGGGTGTTACCGTCTATGTTACTAGTAGGCTTAATTTAAGTAAGTAAGACCAGGTAAAATCTAGTGATGAAAGATTTTACAGATACAGAACGGTAGAGGATAAACCAGTAAAGGTTAAATGGAACTTAGTACCTGGATTGTAAGGTCCAAGGTTTCAGTATAAGAAGAAGAAAAAATTAATTAATTAAATAAAATTAACCTCCGATTAATAAAATTTGTAGCATCACCTAAAGTGGTATATAGCTGTACTTAGTCGGTCCCCATATGTGCATGGGTAAAACTTGCCGTTGGGGGGGTCGGGGCTGTAGGGTAGGGAGTCACGTGTAGTCGGGGCTGTGACAGAGTACGTAACTTGGACCTGACCGTTAATTAAAGTGTAAAGAAATGTCGCAGTCTGAAATGAAAGTGGTCGTCTGTGCACACGTTGACCCGTGACAAGGGTGAAACCGAGTTAGAGAAGTAAGGAACACCACGATAAAGAGGTGAGTAGAGGTCATCGTATAACCCGTGGACGGTTGGACGTCTCAAGTTGAAAGTCCCTATATAGAATAACGGATAAGTATCACAAGTATCCTAAGAGTTCCGTTCTAACGACTTCATCAAAGGGTAAGGGAAACAGACAACTGGTGTAAAAAGTCTCGAGAGGTAGTACTGTTTAGGTACAAACCACAAGGATGTTCGCTACCGAGCACCCAAGTGACTCCATCTGTACTATTTGGTGAATCGCTATAAATTTTTAAATTTCTATAAAAATTTTATGGATTTAGACTATGTTAAAAATCAAGTCAAGTGCAGTGAAGTCAGTGAGTCAGCACAGGTGAGACACCGGTGAACTCGGTGTCGTGTGGTCCGAAGGGACAGACAGTGGTTGACGACGTCAGGTGGGTTTGAGTACAGGTAACTCAACCACTACGTTAGGTTGGTAGAGTAGGGGACAGAAGAAGAGGAGGACGGGTGTTAGACAGGGTCGTAGTCCTGGAAAAGGTTACTAGAAAAGGTGAGAAGTATAGTCCACCGGTTTCATAATCTCAAAGTCGCAGTTGTAGTCAGGAAGGTTACTTGTGGCTCCTGACTAGAGGAAATCCTGTCTGACAAACCTAGAGGAACGTCAGGTTCTCTGAGAGTTCTCAGGAGAGGTTGTGGTGTCGAGTTTTCGTAGTTAATAAGACACGAGTAGAAAAAATTATGAGGTTGAGAGTGTAGGTATGTACTGATACTCCCTTTTTTTATCGGAACTGAACTACCCGGAAACGACTATTTTATTACAGAGACGAAAAATTATACGACAGATCTGACCCGTTTTTAAAGAAAGGTTCCTCATTCACAGAAAATTAAAGTACCGACGTTAGTGGTAGATGTCACTAAGGTTTCGGGGGGTTTTATTTAAGTCGGTGATAAAGGGGTAAACAAAACGTCACTTCACTACCTTGACCTACCACACCAGAATCAAAGGACTTACAACTTTAAATTCCGTTGAAAAAGTGAGAGGAGAAAGTGAAAGAAGTTCTCCGAGAAATCAAGAAGAAGTGAAAGAAGGTATTCCCATAGTAGACGTATAGACTCAAATAACTATAAAGAGAGCCGTTAGAACTGAGGTCGAACAAGGAATAGGTCGGGTCGTAAAGAGTACTACATGAAGTGTATATTCAATTTATCTGTCCCACTATTATGTTTCGGAACTGTTTAAGGAAAAGGAAAAACGTCGGTCAGACAACAAAGTGCAGGTGAAGATTGACAACGAAGGACTGGACGTTTGTCCAAAAAGATCTCCTTCCAGTCCACAGGGTCATAAGGATAGGGAAATTCTTAAAAGGTCAAATAACACAAGGTGTGTCAGTTTCTGAAAACGTATCAGTTATTTCGTCTTTCTCTACAAAAAGACGTTGAAAACGTAAAACTTCTAGGTGTCCTACAACCATTAAACTAGAGACCAAGGAGACGGAAAATATTTCGGTCCACTTGTAGACCTTCAAGTACCTAGTACATAACGACTTCAGACCGAACTTCTTAAAACTTGTAATGATCGCAACACTCTACTCACTATAACAAGCCATCAAACTCGTAAGAACCGTAACAGAAAAAAACCCTAACGGTACTTTTGACTGGTACAGGTCAGGTGAGAATTCGAAAGGTTTAAACGACTGCATAACTCACGTCGTGAAATTGTCGTGGTAGAAAATCCTAAAATTTACCGAGGTGACCTTAAGGTAGTGGATGTGATCGAAACAAACATGACTACGAAGGATTCCGGGGGAACTGAAGTGTAAGTGCTACAGACCGAGGTCCACTCACTAGTGTGGTAGTACTAATAGACCCAGTACTTCTAGAAAAAACATATCAAAAATAAACATAATAACGGTGGAGAAGGATAATAGAAGACGAAGAGAACTCAGGTATGGTAAAGTCAGGAAATAACTCTAGTATAAACGTACTTTACAAGGGAAGTATAGAGATTAAAAGAACTTCTCTCGAGGTCGGAAGGGGTAAGGTAACAAAAGGAGATAAAGAAACGTGACTAAAGACTCCTTCCGAAAGAATAGAGAGGAACGATAAGAAAACTTGAAACGTAAGTTTATCCATATGGAAAAGAAAAGAGGAAACCAAAAGTACAGAGAAGAAAAGTGTCGATACACAATTCCGGAAGGGTCTGTCGGTAAAACGGAAAAACGTAAAGAAAAAGAACCGAGAGTAGAACTAGGGACAGAGGACATGTTACAGTGTTTGGAAGCAGGTATCAAGTAGTCCATGAGATCAGGGAATTTAGATAAAGAGTAAAGGTGACATATTAGTATTTCCTAACCTGAATCCAGTATGACCTTACTAGATCACCAAAAAGGAAAAAAAAAAAAAAAAAAGTTAAAGTCAGACTTAAACCATTATTCCTCAAGTTCTAGACGTTATCTTAGTCGGGGGTCAGAACAAAAACGACTGACATGTCACGAAGAGGTTGAAACCGACGTTTCTTATATTAGGTAGGCCAAAAGTACAACTGGTAGACCACTACAGGTACACATCTCAGAAGGGAACACAACAACCTTTTCCCCTAAACGATACTGGTCACACAAAGGAACAGTTTCGAGATAGTCGAAACGGAACGAAGTAAGATATGAGGTTTCGGTTTAAACGGACAATGAGGTCCACAAAGAACTGAAGGATGAAAACGTAGGTCAGGGGATATTACTTTTCCTATAGAAAAAAACCAACAATCAAGATTTTCCAGAACATCCAGAAGTATCTTGGTAAGTGGAAGTCGAAGAAGTCGTAATGACCAGACCCGTATCCGAACCTAATGGCACTACAATTTACCAAACGGAGATTTGCTTGTCTCCAGTGATAACAAAAACTCTAATGTAGGTTCATGACGTAAAGTCTGAAAAAACAACTAATACTACCGATGAGGAAAAGAAGATTCTCTAAGGACGGGTGTCATCATCTATATTACTAGTAGACTCAATTTTAGTGGGTGAAGTCAGATAGAATCAAATGACTAGGAATGTTACATCTGTAAATGAGAATGGTAGAGGACAAACTGATAAATCCAAAGGAACTAAATACCTGGATTGTAAGGTCCAAGGATACGTTATAACGAGAAATGTCGTAGCCCGGAACGAATATTAAAAAAAAATTTCTTGTATATTATGTCCCCACACTAGGATTCCACCACCTCCTTATTCTGTCCCTTTCGTGAAAGAGGGGATGTTTAATTAACTTTCTAGTAAACTTACGACTAGTTTATGGTGTTTAGTTGAAGACTTGTGACCCCCTCCTGTGGTCTGTGTTTTTTTACCGTCGGATAACACAAATTTTCCTCTATCCGGTTTTTATTTTCTATTTTTTTCTCTGCTTTCTAAATCCCTGTCTCTGGGTATGGTCCCTCCCTCAGCATTTTCTCCTCTTCAAAGGTTTACGGTCCTTTGGGAGAGTGACCACCCAGACAACCCTCAAAACCTTAGAGTCTCCCGTTGTACAGACTCTCCTTTTATTATTTATTTCTTTTGGGTGTCTAACACTCGGATTGACGTTGAGCCTCACCTCTTCATCGGGTCTACGAGCACAGACGGTGGTCGTTCGTCCCTGACTTGTCCCTCCGTACCCGACGTAACGAATCCCATTCCTGGCCCGGACTTATGGGACTCCCGTTGGACTCCTGTGATTGTACTCTATCGTTGGGTTTGGCACCCTATCGGTCTCTCCCTTTTCCTTTTTTCCCCCTTTCTCTCTCTCTCTTGAAAGGACACTTTTCGAGATTGGATTCCGAGACGACCCGGGAGAGTGTCTTGTTTCCTGACTTACTTATTATGGTCTTCTCTGGATCGGTCGACGTCTGACCGAGTGGGGGGTGACCTCCGTCTCTCCGTCAGTCCGTTGTTGGTCCCAGTCTTCCGTTCCTTGATTGAGCCGGGGTCTCCGTTGTAGGGGATGGTTTGACACTCGTCCGGGGGTCAACGATTGGGTCAGAAGGACCTATCAGCTATCGGTGGTCCTCCCAACGTCGGTCCCTAGTCGAAGGGTCTCCTCTGTGTACCGTGTAGACTCAGCCACGAGGGCGACCCACGGGTCCTTTGACTCGCTGACCCTACCCCCTCCGCTATTCTACGTTACGTGGACCCCTCACGCACGAGTGGTTCGTGGACCAGCGGACTCGACGAACCTGGACCCTTCCCGTGTTTTACGTGCGGGTGAACTCAGACACGGAAACACCTCATGGACTCTCTACTTGGACTCGACACTTCTGGACCCTTCACGTACGTTGGGTCCTGGGGTGAATTCTGTCAAGGGACCGTCTCGTTGGATCTCGGACTCGTCACATCTGGCCATTTCGTGTGTATTGTACTTACCCACGTTTGAGTCAGGGTCAACACCGGTCTGCGACGCTCGTGAGGGGTGTGTGTGGTCACCATAAACAAACGTCACAAGGAGGGAAAGACGTCGTTTCAACTTGTTCGTTCAGATTTATTTACTTGTAGTAGCAGGGGAACACAGTCCCGCCTTCAATCTATGACTTCTCTGAACGTTTGTCTCCTTCGGTTTTATTTGTTTCTTCTCCCTTTTCGAAACCTTCATTGTACACGTTGTCTACTTTCGAGACATCAATCGTGACTGATGAAACCTTCCCTGAACATCTGTAACTCTTCTTCATATTCGACCTTGTTCCTTGACAGACTTTGACTTGACTGGGGTGTGACGGGAGTTGTAGAGGTCACTTTAAGGATCTATACAATGATAATAGTAAAAAAATTATAAATTTATAAATAAAATTCAAGAAATGATGAGGAAATTAAAAGTAAAAATTTTGGATGACAATGGAACTTTTTGTTTGGGATAAAAATTTCGTTTAAAGTATAAAAAATATGGAAACACTAAAACAAAACATAAAAATTATGACATAAAACTCTTAGATTGGGGATGGGTTCTGAAGGTTAGTATTAAAAACCATAAACGATAGTTAAACCATGGAACTTCTTAGGTTAGAAGTCTTGGGTTAAAATGAATCCTCACACTAATGACCGAACTAACGAAAGAGGAGAAAACTGAGAGGAAAAAGAGGGGACAGTCCTTCGTAAATTTCCCTACGAGGGACACACAACGAAACCTAGATAGTACTTAGCAGACAAGGAATGTCTCACCGTTTGGAGAGGACCCTGCCTCCTTACGTACGTAAAGGAAGCGACAAAAAAGGTATGCCACTATTCATTTATAAATGCTGGGAGAAGGAAAAATACTTGGTATACCATTTTTCACTATTAATGTTAGGAGACAGAAGCTATACCTAACGGAATACAAAGGAATTATTAAACATTCAGACCTGAAAACTAGAAATCGAAACGACTTTCATCGATGGAACATTCTGTCATATGTACGGGTGTGATACAACTTATTTTGTGGAAACGAGGTAGTCTCGAACCCAGGGGTACAGAAAACAATAGAGAACGACCGATGAAGAGACCTCACATCTTTGGGCAACACGAGTTGGAGGTTGGGTCGGAAGTTTCTGGCAGAGTTCTTCCACGTGACACGGAAGTGGGGAAACTCTCCCACGGACCCTGGAAGCACTCTTTGCCTTTGGGACACAGTTCCTGAAATAACCGAAAGACGCATTTGGTCGCTTATAGTCGGAGAGAGAGAGAGAGAGAAAATGAAAGAATAGTAGTTGAGACCTGGTGGTCCAAGACCAGGCAATTTGCTGGAGTTGTTCACCACGGTCTTGTCCCCGGAGCATGTGCACTGTCTAAACCTACCTCACTGAGGTTCCTTAATGACTCCAACCATTCATGATTCTGTACCCAGTTTACCGACCTTTCGGGGTAGTGTAAAGATCAAATGAGGTGGTGAAAGTCAAAGTACGGTCGCTTATCTCCGAACGGGAGTCTCTCACCAACTTACATTGTGAAGCAAGGGACGACTTCAATCAAAAATAAATCTTTAAACCGTAGTCCAGTTTCTCTAACAACTTACTCGACGTTCCGTCCCTTTTTCATAAGACTATCTAAAGACCGGGGATTTTCGTTTTACTATCTTATGACTTTCTCCATGAAGGGTCCAGTCATCCACGGGTTATACGATGACCTCCAGTCAACTCTTTATTGAGGTCTGTCTTACTTCCCAATCTCGGTTTCGTTTTTGTTATGGGTCGACAACTATACAACCAGTATCTTCGTTCCAGGTTACGACATTTCTCGTTATAACGTATCCTTGGACCTTACAGTCCAGCTACTTAGTTCCGTTTAACCTTCACCAGTTTGTCCTCTACCGTTCTCACTTGCAGCTGTAAGATGCTTAGTCAATTGATTTTACCTAACCTTACCCACTTAAATTGAGCCCACTGGTAATATAGATGGTGACGAACGTTCTTAGGGAGTCTTCTTTACCTCGTCGGTAGTACCAGTTGTCTTCTCGGGCTTTACGTCATGAACCTACGTTAGAGTTTTTGCTGTCTTACTAGAGACAAGCAAAGGTTCCGTTTGGTAAGTTATAGTGTCATTAGGTTCAGATACGGGGTTGGTCATTGCGACTTCGTCGACTTCAACTTACGAAGACACTTCTGGATGTTCTGGAAAATATTGATTGTGTGGGTTTTCTACAGGAAAAGTAATATCCCCTGACCTTACGTTTTCATCATTCAGTTCTTTGTGGACCTCATTATCCGTTTAAACCGGAACCTTACGTCTTACTTCGTCCCGTTTCTGATTATCTCAAAACGGTTCTTTTACGTGACCAGTATCGTTTGTGAGAGAAGGTTGTTGTGTTCTGAGATGTGTACCTGTAATGGTCTACCAGTTTGGCTTTAGTCTAACTAATATAAGAGACGTCGGTTTCTACCTCTTCGACATATGTCAGTTGTTTTCGTTCTGATCCTCGCCTGACACGGAGTCTAGTACTTGACGAATAATAGTTTAAGTCTGACTTTAACTTCTTTTGTCCCTTTTGGCGATCTGGTATGTCCATACAGGATTTAGATAAGGAAATACTAAAATGTCACCTTCACTCTTTATCTAAATTCCCAGATCTAGACTATCTCACGGACTTCTTGACACCTTACTCCAAACACTGTAACATGTCCTCTGTCCCTAGTTCTGGTAGGGCTGCCTTTTCATTATGTTTTTTCGTTTTACCGACAGACCCCATCGGAAAGTTTATCGACATTTTTCTTCTCTTCGTTTTTCGGTTCCTCTTTTCCTTTCCATATTCGTAAACTTACGTCTCAAGGTTTCTTATCGTTCTTCTCTATTCTTTCGGAAGAAGTCGCTAGTTACGTTTCTTTATCTCCTCTTTACTTACCCTTTCTGATCTCTAGAGACGTTCTTATAATCTCTATGGTTCCTTTGTAAATTACGTTTCCTCTCTAACTATTTCCTGTCTTTACATACCTCCATTGTCTTCGTCTTCCATAATTCTTCTCTACCGTTCTTATGTGTCTTCTTGACATGTTTTTCCTAGAAGTGCTGGGCCTATTAGTGCTACCACACTAGTGAGTAGATCTCGGTCTGTAGGACCTTACACTTCGGTTCGCCCGGAATCTTTCGTAGTGATACTTGTTTCGATCACCTCCACTATCTTAAGGTCATCTCGACAAAGTTTAGGACTTTCTACTACGATACTTTCACGATGTGAGGTCTAAGGTTGTTTAAACCTTTTGAGTCGTCACCGGTGTCCTGACCTTTTCCAGTCAAAAGTAAGGTTAGGGGTTTTTGTCGTTACGGTTTCTTACGAGTCTGATGGCGCGATAACGTGAGAAGAGTGTACGATCATTTCATTACGAGTTTAAATAGGTTCGGTCCGAAGTCGTCAGGTCCTTGGTACTTGAAGGACTACAAGTTCGACCAAAATCTTTTCCGTCTCCTTGGTCTCTAATTTAACCTTTGTAGGCGACCTAATACCTTTTTCGTTCACTCAATGTCTTCTAATAGATAAAGACGAAATAACTGATACGGTTTCGGAAACTGACACACCTAGTGTTATGTGACACCTTTTAAGACTTTCTCTACCCTTATGGTCTGGAGGATTGGACGGAGAACTCTTTAGACATACGTCCAGTCCTTCGTTGTCAATCTTGACCTGTACCTTGTTGTCTGACCAAGGTTTATCCTTTTCCTCAGGCAGTTCTGACGTATAACAGTGAGACGGATAGACTAAATATACGTCTCATGTAGTACTCTTTGCGACCTGACCTTCTTCGTGCTCGACCTTAGTTCTAACGACCCTCTTCATAGTTAGTGGAGTCTATACGTCTACTGTGGAGGGAATACCGTCTTTCACTTCTCCTTGATTTTTCGGAGAACTACTTTCACTTTCTCCTCTAACTTGTTCAACCGAAGTTCTAGTTGTAAGTCTTTTGCCTGTAGTACCGTGGGCCAGGGTAGTGAGGTACCCTTTATTTACTCCCTTGTCACCTATGTCACAGTCTGAAATAAAACCCCCCGAAGTTTTAGTGACGTCTACCACTGACGGCGGTACTTTAAGTTCTGCGAGTCAAGAACCTTCTTTTCAATACTCGTTGGATCTATCGTATAAGTTTTCGTCTTTGTAATGAAACGGTTGACTCCAGGCAGATCAGTTCCGATACCAAAAAGGTCACCAGTACAAACCGACACTCTCAACCTGACACTTCTTCCGACTCGTGACTTATTAACTACGTAGACTTGGCACCACAACCTCTTCTGAGAACTCTAAGGGAACTTGACGTCCTTCCAGGTTGGTCAGGTAAGACTTCCTCTAGTCGGGACCTTAAAGAAACCTTCCTTACTACGATTTCGACTTTGAGGTCATGAAACCGGTGGAGTACGCTTCTTAACTGAGTGACCTCTTCTGAAACTACGACCCCCCTTAACCCTCGTCCTCCTCTTCCCTTGCTGTCTCCTACTCTACCGACCTACCGTAGTGTCTGAGCTACCTGCACTGAGATTTACTTGAGGACCTGAACCACTACCTGTCCCTCCAGACCTCACGACGTTAAGTACCCAGGTGTTTCTCAGTCTATGCTGACTCGACTTGACTCGACTTAAATACCAGAGAGTAATTTGGACACTAAGACGGTAAAGTTACATTAAGATCGGGAGGACTATAAGTCATTTTTCGTCTTGTGAATAATGTATTTATACTTAATCTACTACTTTGGAATGTTTTCCGGGTTGATCTTATTGTATTTTAAAAAGTCTTAAAAGAACGTTCGGGACGGGGACAACGAGGTTCGTGAGGAGGGGACGGTCGCCCGTGTTTAGGGTTTCGGAGAGGGAACGATCTTGGGTTCCTAAGACCGTTGCTGAGGGGAATCTAACTGTAATTTTGACTTTTTGTGGAAAGACTTATTGTTGTTACAAAAATGGTGCATGAGAATTAACATTATTAAACGATGGATGAGTGAGAGACTTAACTACCGAAACGGTAGTGTTCAGAGACTTCGGCTACCAAAGAGACGGAAAGGTCAAAAATCTTTAGGACTGGGATTTCCCGTGTATAATGGAGTAATACTCCGATAATTGAAAGAAAAGTGCACTTTGTTTAAATTTTTGGATATTGATACATGTCGGGTGTAAGTGGAAAATGATTTCGTGAAGATTTAAGGTATTGTAGGAGATAAGTTTTAAAATAAGGAGTACTAACCACTTGAAATTATTTTCGAAAGGAATTTGGTCCTCTTATAACAGTTACCTATCACACCAAAGTACTATATCGGTCTCTAGTACGATTGTCTTTATGAGCTCGACCGTGAGGGGGTTTAGTTTAATGAAAACTCTACGATTGACCATGTCCTGTTGAACTGTGATATCTTCGAGTTTATGTCACGGGAGGAAACAATATACTTGTTAATTTTGTCACCGGGAACTTCGAACCCTAGCTTAGTGAGGAGTTCCCCTTGGATGTCTATCGATGTGATTTTATAATGTCCCTGGGCCACTTTACATGCAACTAAAAAATCGATCGAATCTTTGACGATAAAGTGTATGACATTAACCTTTTCTTCGGTTTTCCGGTGACCTCTTTAATGAACGAATACTTTTACGTTTAGTCCTGACAGTTTTCCGATATCGAGGTTAAGTACTCTGTCCCTAACCGAACACGTTAGATCCTAGGTTTTGAGTTTCCTACGTCTACGATCGACTTTGTTACCAACGACGGAATTTTCTCCCTTTACTTCTTACGAAATGTACACCTTTATTCTTGGTAAAATTTTCCCTGAAGGGATTCTTTCGATTGTTATTTTTTATTTTATTGAACGGGAGTGACGGTATCTCCTTACGTAACCCGGTTTCTAGTATTTGCACTTAAACTGTAACTTCCCTTTGGATAAGGCCCTTTGAGGTTCGTCCCCTGGAGGGAGGGGATGGGAAGGTGTGGGATGGGCGTAGTTAGGGGAAGTTGTTTTTGGTCCCCGTTTAAGACAGAAGAGGGAGTTTGAGAGTTGTAGGACGTCACGACGGTAACTATATGGTCGGGATTTACTGAAAGAGAAAATGAAAGTTCGTCAGGGGAGATCTTATGGATGGTCTGTAAAACCTTGGGACGGCAGTACGTGGAAGCCAGAAAATGAACCAGTTAGATCAAACTGAAGATTTCGTTAATGACGGGTAGGATCTCATTAAGTAAGTCTTATATTTCCTCTTTAAGTTCAATACTACAGCAGAGTATAAAATACCGTTAAGTTATTCCCCCTATTTTTACTAGTTAATGAAGAAAATGGAAGTCAAGTCAAGTCAAGTCAGTGAGTGAGCACAGGCTGAGAAACTCTAGGGTACTTAGTGTCGTACGGTCCGGAGGGACAGGTAGTTGTTGAGGGTCTCAAATGACTTTGAGTACAGTTAACTGAGTCACTACGATATGTCGGTAGAGTAGGGGACATAAAATCGAATGTAAATAGAATTGAGGAGATTACTACATGTCTACCCGCCTAAACCGTCATGTCTAGTTTTTGTCAAGAAAACGTGGAGTAATCATAGACTTAAACGGGCCGACTGATTTTTGTAGTATTAATTACCATTTTCTAAAAGACCAGAAGAGTTGTGACCTAGACTGTAATGATAATAAGGGTTTGTAAATACCGGGTTTAGGACCGGACGTGTTTTGTAAAGAACGGTTTGACGACCCTAAAGAGTTTGGTTTCATGTTCTCCAAATAGTGTTATGAGTCTAAATAGGTACACTCCCTGGTCTTCCGGTTGGAAGTTGTAATTCTCGGATTGGGGAACTACATTATCCTTCCCTGAATGAATACGTTACCGTTTGGGTCTATATGTAAGGTGTAAAAGGAATCTCCGGTGACGAGTAAATTGTTTGTTATGTTAATAATTTTATTGAACCTTCTTACTCTTCGGATAAACCTGCCTCGTCACCAGGGATTGCTTTCTCTTTAACGTCCGGAGATTTCTTGGATATCTATGTGCTGACCTTAAATTCGTATGGTTCCTTAGGATAAGAACCTTGAGAGGATAAAGACAATATTTTGTTCTTTAGATTTTTTATCACAGAGGACTATCTGGAATCTTCACAATTACGAGGACACTTTGGATACCCACGTAATGTTGGTCCTTGGGGTAGTGGATGGTGATAAGGAGTTTTAACCGTGTAATGATAATAACTAAATGTTCTGACGAAAAAATTTTATATGGAACTGTGGGAAATCTGGCTCTCTCTAAACGAAAGAGAGAGGGAATGGGATTAGTATAACCTGGAGTATTTACCATGGTTACGTGACATGACGGTGTTCCCTATTACTTAAGAGGGCGGCACACAGTCATAATGTATCGGTTTCGGGCACTCGGGTACTCTTTCACTAAAGGATTGAAACAACAAGTGATATACCTACGATATGACAAAAGTCGAGGAAGATAGAATCTTTGAGTTGTGTACAAACTGTTCGAGTTGATAGCACTGTGACATCTCCTCTGTCTCTAGTTCTGGTACGGGTACCTTTTCTTTACGTTTTTACGTTTTATCGACTGACCCCTCCGGAATCTTTATCCACAAATTTCTTCTCTTCACTTTTCGTTTCCTGTTTCCCTTTCTATATTCGTAGACTTACTTCTCAAGGTTTCTTATCGTTCTTCTCTATTCTCTCGGAAGAAGTCGTTAGTTACACTTTTTTTATTTTTTTTATCTCGCTTTGTCTTCTTACTCTTTCTGATCTCTAGATAAGTTCTTTTGATCTCTATGGTACCATTGTAAAGTACGTTTCTACCCTAGTTACTTCCTGTCTTTACCATACTTGTGTTGTCTTCGTCTTCTATAATTCTTCTCCAGCGTTCTTATGTTTCTTCTTGACATGTTTTTCCTAGAAGTGCTGGGTCTATTAGTGCTACCACACTAGTGAGTACATCTCGGTCTGTAGGACCTTACACTTCAGTTCACCCGGAATCTTTCGTAGTGATGCTTGTTTCGATCATCTCCACTACGTTAAGGTCACCTCGATAAAGTTTAGGATTTTCTACTATGACACTTTCACGATGTTAGTTATACGGTTGTTTAAACCTTTTGAGTCGTCACCGGTGTCCTGACCTTTTCAGTCAAAAGTAAGGTTAGGGTTTCTTTCTGTTACGGTTTCTTGCGAGTTTTATGACGTGATAACGTGAGAAGAGTGTACGATCATTTCATTACGAGTTTTAAGAGGTTCGGTCCGAAGTCGTTAGGTCCTTGGTACTTGAAGGACTACAAGTTCGATCACAATCTTTTCCGTCTCCTTGGTCTCTAGTTTAACCTTCGTAGGTGACCTAGTACCCTTTTCGTTCTCTCAAGGTCTTTTTATAGATAAAGACGAAATAACTGATACGGTTTCGGAAACTGACACACCTAGTGTTATGTGACACTTTTTAAGACCCTCTCTCTCCTTATGTCCGGTGGACTGGACGGAGAATTCTTTATACATAAGTCCAGTCCTTCGTTGTCAATCTTGACCCGTACCTTGTCGTCTGACCAAGGTTTGTCCTTTTCCTCAGGCAGTTCCGACACATAACAGTGGGACGAATAAACTGAATATACGTCTCATGTAGTACTCTTTGCGACCTGACCTTCTTCGTGCTCGACCTTAGTTCTAACGGCCCTCTTCATAGTTAGTGGAGTCTATACGTCTACTGTGGAGGGAATACCGTCTTTCACTTCTCCTTGATTTTTCGGAGAACTACTTTCACTTTCTCCTCTAACTTGTTCAACTTAATTTCGAGTTGTAAGTCTATTGCTTCTAGTACTGTAGGCCAGGTAGGGAAGTACCCTTTTTCTTCCCCTTTGACACCTATGTCACAGTCTAAATGAAAACCCTCGAGGTTTTAGTGACGTCTACCACTGACGTCGGTACTTTATGTTTCTGCGAATGAGGAACCTTCTTTTCAATACTCGTTGGATCTATCGTATAAGTTTTCGTCTCTGTAATGAAACGGCTGATCAGTTCCGACTCCAAAAAGTTCATCAGTACATACCTACACTCACAACCTGACACTACTTCCGACTCGCGACTTCCTAACTACGAAAGCTTCACGCCACAACCTCTTCTAAGAACTCTCAGGAAACCTAACGTTCCTCTAAGTTGGTCAGGTAAGACTTCCTCTAATCGGGACCCTAAAGAAACCTTCCTTACTACGATTTCGACTTTGAGGTCATGAAACCGGTGGAGCACGTTTTTCACCTGAGTAACCCTTTCTGAGACTACGACCCTCCCTAACCCCCGTCCTCCTCTTCCCCTACTGTCTCCTACTCTACCGACCTACCGTAGTGACTGAGTTACCTACACTTAGAGTCACTTGAGGCCCTCAACCACTACCTGTCCCTCCGGACCGTACGACGATAAATACCCAAGAGTTACTCAGTCTGTGCTGACTCTCTGACTTGACTTGACTACGAATTCTTTGAGACCTAATTAGTAACGGGGACTTTTTTAAGTTTGGAGATGTGGAATAATAATGAACCCCAAACAACAATTATCTGTTGCATAATGAGGGGTTGATTGAGTTTAGGTATGACTGTTAAATAGTTGGAATTTACTAAAAGTTTTCGAGAATCCACTACATTTAAACCAATCTGGAAGGAATCCGTAACGATTAATAGTTGATTTAATGGATAAATTATAAAATTTCCCTCTAGGGCTGAATTATCGGGAGCAAGTGAAATAGTTCTCGGTGCTCTCCTTGAGATAAATCGTGTTTTATTTAATGTTTTTGTTAAAGAATGAGCGTAGTTTGATCTAAGTGGAGAACTTAATAAATATGAAGGGGCAGAGAAGTAAGAGGGCGTCCTGAAGAACTGTGCTTATGGGTCATCTTACCTAGATATGGGTAAAATCACCTTATTTCAGTGAATGTGGATGGAACTAAATTGACGAGATTAGTAGTAGTCACCTTCTTTATCCTGATTTTAAGATTGACCAAGACTAGGAGTATTTTAACGTTACGTATAGTTATTTAGAGTTAAAACTCTTACGTAACGTTTGAAGATGGTCGATGGTTTATCGAAAAGACCTTATAAAACCTCTTTAAATAAAAGTAATAGGAAGACCTTTCGACACTTTGAAGAAGTTTTTATGACTTAAATAATAAAGAACGTAATAGTCGAGTGTCGGACATGGTGTTCGCCTCCCAAAAAACAAACAAAAAAAAATTATACCTACCCTGATTTTTCGAAGTAAGATCAGAGAATTCCTTTTATTTCATAAAATGCGATTTAAAATAAGACGAGTTGTTTTACTTAATATACGAGAATAAGTTCAATAAACGGATGTAGGAATGGGGTAATTATATCAGGGACTGAGAAATGTAAGTCAAAAACATAATTTTTCGTATATTTGGAGGTGGTATTTTAGGTTAGTTGGATAATAAGTTGTTGAGAAAGAGTTTTATGTAGACAACAAACTTTGACGTTAAGAGGGTGAATGTGATGTGTAAAACCTCGTGTAAGAACGGAAGGGTCGTGGTACTTAGTACCATTACTCGCCCGACTATATGACCTAAGGAAACGATGAGGCTTCCTTGTCGTACAAGACAACGTATTGTTACGACCGAGGGATGTGGTCGACACCTCTGAGGGTATGGTGGTCCGATTTCTTTAAAAATCATTAACGAGATGAACATCTGGGGATGCAGAAGCTGGGTAACGTATTCCATGATTAGGAGCGTCAAACGATGGATTACTTGATACCGTTTACCTACATTGAGTAAGGGGACTTGAAAGAGGTAAAAGAAAGAACGGACAGACATAACTGTGATTAAGAAGAAAATAGACCCGGTGTCGAGAAGTACCACTCCGATGTTTTGTACAATATTGAATGAATAATCGAACAAAACGACATTACGTTGGAGGGTCAAGATATTTGTGTTACTGGGACGGATATAAAGATCTGTGACATTTGTTAAAAACCTTAGAAAAAGATAATTCGTATAATGTCCATAAGGAATATTAGGTGTCCGGGTGCCGTATCAGCTTACTCGTGTAATGTGTGATTTCAACGTTTATTTTTTTTTAATTTTTCCTTCTTATCTGTCCTTGTGATGACAGAAAGAATAGATTTCGTCTGATCTCAGGTTGTATTCTATAAAATATTTAGATATTGATAACAATTATGTCGAAATAAATAAACAAAATTTAAAAAATGTGAATGGTGTCCTTCTATAGAATTGTTCTCGTATTTTCGTAAAGCTCCTTAACTTCCTGTGAAGAGAAGGAGACGGGTAAACCATGATTCTGCCCAATTACTTTGTTACCCTCAGACCCCTTTATTAGAATGTCCCTTTCACCATACGAACATAAAGGGGTCTACTTAGGTTGCTTGAGTGCACCGAAGGAGAAGTCTTCTAAGCTGGGTTCCCCCGGGGACCGGAAGTTTACCTCTGTCCTGTTGTTCCTGTGGTCCTCCTTCTTTAAGGTTATACCGGGTACCGCCGAGACTTTTAGACCGTTCACGGTGGGAGCCGCCGTAGTTGGGATACTAGAGGGGTGAACCCCTGTTTACTTTTGAGAATAACTAGTTCGACTTTTAAACCAGAGAGTTGTCCCTTACAGAACCTCAGGACTTATGTAAGAGGACCATTACGAGTCAGAGAACCGGACACGGAGGGGACAAGTTCGACATTGATTAGTATGAACAACCCGAATGTATGAGTTGGGGGGAGATGATGTCCACCAACTTACCTACTTCTCTCATGGTTTGTAAAGTTGATTACTGAGATATGTATACGGAAGAAGGACCTCGTAATATCCCGGGAGTGTGGGACTTCTTCTTCCTTTTAATTAATTATAAAGAGACCCAATACTTCAGAAAGGAAACACGTACCCGGGTCATCTTAATACGTATTTGTAATCGTCTGTTCGAGCCCCAAGACGGGACGGAGGGTTTTTCCTAAAAACCTGTAACGAATCTAATAAATGACAGGAAAGAAACAGACGCTTGGTGCAAATATGATGACTCTGAAATGTCTTCCTCAATCCCTTTCTTGTTTCTTGTAATACGTTTCCCAAATGAATATTCTTGAAATGTATATGGAGACAAGCAACCCTGTTTACAGTTCGGTTTAGTCCTTTTAATTACAAACACCGATTAGTATGTTAAAAACTAAACTCTGGGGTACCATACACCAATAGATTGACGAGTCTTCTACAATTGTCGTGACACATACTGATACGATGAGTTCACCGTACCCTTTAATTACTGTGATACTACCTCGTAATGGTACTGTTTCCTGAAGAACCCACCGAACTGTCACCTAATCTGGGTGGAGTAGGATCCTAGTAGGAGCTATGTGTCTCACCCGGACTTGTTTCCCTATCAACCTTTGAAAGAAGCTCGTGACTTCTTGAACCTTGAACCTGGCCTGTAAAGTGTCCCTGGTCATCATCAGTGTCATTGATAAAGAAAGTGATATTAGTTAGTATAAAATATGTCCGGACACAGCGTGAAGGAAAACAATATCTATATTTTTTTAACGTTAAATTATTCTGAAATGTAAGACATTGAACATAATTAACGGGTGATATATGAACAGAATTGAGATAAAGAATTTCTTTACTAAGGGAAAACTAAGAAACTAGAGTTACATTAAACACCAATGGTTATTTAAAGGTTACTGGGACCCTTCTTCCGGGGTATCGTCCTGAACGAAGATCTAATGAATGGTTTAACGAGGTTTCTAGATTTGTCAAGTAACCTAACCGACTTAGAACCGTAAAACCCCAATTGACGATAAACGTGGTGACGAAGACAGCGGCCACGACGCAATGTATAGAACTAAGTTTGTGTATTAAAATAGTTTTTAACCTGACTTCTACGAGTATTATTCGCCCAATGAGTCCTAGTCCATCTACTCCTATATGTTCTCTTTTATGTCCTTGATTTTTGTCGGTAGTCTACCCATCCTCTAGTTGATTATCTAAACGTTTTTGTTCACTATGATTTTACACTAACCTTAAGATAAGTTTAAACACAATGAGGACAAGTAAAGTTGGTATCACCGATGTTAACCCTTGTTTAGTTTAAAGTATATGTTTTGTATGTACTATTACGGAGGGACTTACATGTTAATGACGTTTTCCTTTAGAAACTTTGGAAAAGATTTACAGACGGGAGAAGGTGATTAAACCTTTGAAATCGACTTGTTGATCGACTAGTTAAAAGACCCGATCTAGGTGCTCCTACCAAAGTTTCATAATGGGTGTCGTAGCCCAGACCCTGGACATTGAGACCATTAACAGAACCATTAACATAAACAACAAATAGCAACGGAAAGATATTCCAACCAATTATGATCTGTTTGAGTTAACCAGCCCTGCAAAATATGTTTATATTACTTTATACCCCTTAACAGTCTTTCGCAAATTGTTCTTCGAAGGACACACGACAAAACCTAGATAGTACTTAGGAGACAAGGAATGTCTCACCGTTTAGCGAGGACCCTGACTCCTTACGTACGTAAACGAACCAATCAAAAAGGTATGTCACTATTCATTGATAAATGTTGGGAGAAGGAAAAATACTTGACGGCCCTCGGTCGCACTCCTGGAGGCGGGTACCGTTTTCAATACTCCTTCCTCCGAACCGTATGCGTTTCTACACTAGTTCGGAGTCCTTTGGGGGACAAGGGTTCGTAGATTGGGGTTTTGTTCACAGACAAAATACGAGAGGAGGTATTGGTAAAAAGAATCTCTTTCTCATTTGTACGTCGAGGTTCCGTTATTTGTAAAGACTCGTACTGTTCTCACAAAGTTGAATGCTTGAGGAGACTTCCAACAGATCGGGTGGACATATCCAAACAGACCGGTGTACACTAACAAATGTCGGAGGGTTTGACTCTCCGTACTCTACAAAATCTCAATGATTTCCGTTTTAGAAAACCCCTCGACCTTTAATAATTATATTACCCAAGCAATCCTTAATATAACCACTTCCCAAAAAGTAAACAACACAGTTATTAACGACGATTAAGGGACGAGATCTACCCTGTTCTTACAGAGTCCAGTTTGGAGAGACGACTGTCTAATCGAACACACTGTCCTAATAGGTATGAGGACGGTGATGCGTGTACTAACAAATGATGGAGAATTGGTATTTGTTGTGTCTCTCAAAACCTCGTAAAACTCTCAGAATTAATTGTATCCCGAAAAAGAAGAATAACTCAGTTACCAACGGTGGTCCGGAGGTATAGGAATCCGTGGACCCTTATATAATTAGTTACATAAACCTTATATCGTTTCCTTTATCTCATCAAAAACTACAATCGTTATGATCTGAAAAACTCAATTACCTAAAAGAGAAAGTATTATCTAGCGATATGAAACAATGTTTAGTGACACAGGAACAATACATTTTTACATTGAAATAGTATAGAATTCTGATTTATCTAGAATTCCCCTCGTAACCACTTTCCTAAAAGTAAACAACCCGACTACAAACGACGATTTAGAGGTACAAGGGATGGGAATATTACTTATATTGATTGTATATCCTCTTTATTCATAATTGGAAATTCGTATATCCTCTTCATTCATAATTGGAAATTCCGATTAGTACAATTGGAACCCAATTTATTTAAGGAGAGAACTAACATTGAGTGATGTAGTAGTGGGATATCCTTACATTGAAATAAACCTCCCACCAGGAACCACATGCTTTTTTGTGGGAACCTTCTTTATTTAAAAAACCAATAGTCTTTCTTTCCTAGTATTTTACAGTCGTCCAGAGTGAGTACCGGTCTTCTACTACATGGAGAAAATATGTAAATACACTTCGTGGACTAAAATTATTTCCAGTCCTGACTACCGAACCCTGTTAAACTCATAAAAGAAACCGACAGAAAGTCGGACTCGTAGACTACTCCACATTTTCCTCCACACTCGTCCTATGGGCCTCGGACACCCAAGATACATTAACATATGGTATAACGGGACCTCAACCATTCTCTTGTCTCGGTAAGTGAAGAGATGGGGTTTTCAAGCGGACCTGTAACTCTCCGATCTCACTCGTGGTACGGAAGAAAGTCAAGTCAAAGCCGAAGGACGTTGATTCGAAAACCCTGAGCAAAGACGAACCGAAAGTCGTTTCCCAGAAGACCTTCGAGAAGGTGTCACAGTGGACTCTGTGACACGAAGACAGGTCGTTCACTCACTCCAATACTCCGTAGAAGTTCAGGTAGACCAACCTACCACAGAGTGAAAGTCCGACGGACAGATAGTCCAGGAAGAGGTCTCCTTCTAGAGACAGGACTCCCTTGAACTTCTCTAGGACAAAAAAAAGATCACGATGTGAGTGGACCTCTTCCCTCTGTTATTATGTTTTCACTTCCGGGTTTTCGGTTCTCTTACCTCCTAGACCCCTCGTCCACTTTCTAGGGTATAATTTACTGTTACGGAATAGAGGATATGACTGGTCTAGACATTGATAGTAAAAATATCGACCCCCGAACCTTTGTTCATTTCTTGCACTTCACAGGTAACATAAACCAGGAAAGGAAAGTGTCGTTTTAGGATGTTTCTGTTATGACTAGATTTTTAGACATACTTCTGTACGACTTGAAGTGTAAAACATTACTCACTTCCGACTACATTTTTTCTCCGGTTAATAAATGGTTTATACTCGATGTCACGGTCCCAGGTCGGGACCACCTAGGTCCCTTAAGCTTCTACCCCTGCCTCAACCGCAGGAACCTTTTTATGTATAAATTAATGTCTATATATCTCTCTAATCTTTGCCTATCACATCATCCTTTTAATCACCTCTTTTTCTCCGACTTATTGAACCAAATACACCTTATCGTAGGTACGAGGTCTGCACTTAAGTCGGTCTTTTTACCCCTCCTTCTTCCTTTGCTGTACCCACTTAGTCAAAAAAAAAAAAAAAAAAAAAAAAAAAAAAAAAAACAA
>SJYO01034253.1:107698-150000 GCA_006410555.1 Capra ibex
TTTCACTAGGTTAAAGAGTTAAAAACCCAAACGAATGTATGGAAAACAATGTGTATCCCTACTTATGTCTCAGTGCACCCCCAGTCGTCAGGACTGGAAATAATTTTAGTCCACGAAGTGTATTTTTCCAGAATCCCTAAAATGCAGTAGAAGACCGGTACTCACTCTGGACGACTGTAAAATACTAGGAAAGGAAGACTATTGGTTTTTTGAATAAATAAGGTTCCCACAAAAAAGAATTTGGTCCGTGGTGGGAGGTTTATTTCAATGTAAGGATATCCCACTCCCCCATCACTCAATGTTAGATCTTTCATTAAATAAATTAGTTTCCGATTGTACTAATTAGAATTTCCAATTACGAATAAAGAGGATATACGAATTTCCAATTATGAATAAAGATGATATACGATCAATATAAGTAATATTCCCGTCCCCTATACCTCTAAATCGTCGTTTGTAGTTGGGTTGTTTACTTTTAGGAAAGTGGTGACGAGGGGAATTCTAGATAAATCAGAATTCTATCAGTATTTCAATGTAAAAATGTATCGTTCCTGTGTCACCAAATATTGTTTCATGTCACTAGATAATGTTTTCTCTTTCGAGTAATTGAGTTTTTCAGATCATAACGATTGTAGTTTTTGATGATATAAAGGAAAAGATATAAGGTTTACGAAACTAATTATATAAGGGTCCACGGATTCCTATACCTCCGGACCACCGTTAGTAACTGAGTTGTTACTCTTTTCGGGATACGATCAATTCTGAGAGTTTTATGAGGTTTTGAGACACACGACAAATGTCAATTCTCCATCATTTGTTAGTACACCGTCCTCATACCTATTAGGACAGTGTTTTCGATCAGACAGTTATCTCTCCAAACTGGACTCTGTGGGAACAGGGTGGGTCCCGTCTCTTAATCGTCGCTAATAACCGTGTTGTTTACTTTTTGGGAAGTGGTTACATTAAGGATTGGTTAGAAGATATGATTATTAAAGGTTGAGGGGTTTTCTTAAACGGAAATCATTTAGATTTTGTAGAGTACGACGAGTCTAACCCTCCGACATTTGTTAGTGTACACCGACCTACTTGGATATGTCCACCCGATCTATTGGAAGTCTCCTCAGGTATTCGACTTTGTGAGAACAGTATGGGTCCTTAAAAATAACTGATCTTCGACGTTCAATTGAGGAGACTCTCTTTACCACTACCCCGTCTCGGGGGGCATTTTAGTCTCCACATCCACTGTCGTATTTTGTCTGAGACCAAAAACCCATCTACGAGTCCTTGTCCCCGACAGGACTCCGAACTAGTACGGAAACACATACGGTTCGGAGCAAGGAGTACTGGAAACGGTACCCGCCTCAAGGAGTGCGACCGGGGACCGTGATATCTTTCTTTTGACCATTACATGAACCAAGTTGAACCCTTTAATACTTCTTTTTTTATTTAGTACCTACCTTGAGAAATCGTTTCAAAGATTAACATAGATGTTTTAAGTGTCCGTCGCAGTGTCGTCAGTTAGACTAATGTCACTTTAAGAGACAGGCGAAAAGAGAGTTTGGAAATCCCCTTTAAAAATAATGACTTTGGTACATTGAGGAGAGTAAAGGACACGTTCTCCTTAAAAGAAGTATGGATATGTACATTGTGGTACGGACCGTAAGAAAGGCATAAGGACTTGTACGTTGATGAATTTGCATAGGGTTTCTGTTTAAAGGTAGGAAAGCAACAGTGTATACGGGAGACTGAGTTACGTCAAAGTCTAAGGTTCAGACGTAAAATGTAAAGTTGAAGTTCACAGTACATCAATGGATAGTATATCAACGACGATAGAGACAATTGTCAAAGTTGGCACAGATATATCGGAAATAAGAGTTTCTCCTCCAAAAGAGGAATTCCAAAGTGAAAGTAAGTTTGAATCATTTTGACTTTAATCAAATATAAAGTGGACGGACTGATCGCAGAAGATGGGTGTCTTTCATAGGTCCCCTAAACACTATTGAATAAAGTATGTACAACCGTTTGTCTAAGTGACCACGTCCCACCTCCCTCCCCTGGAAGTAGAAGGACAAGGAGTGATTTGTTCTCATGAAGATTTTTCACTCGGCAGAGGGACAGAAGAAGTCCGAAGGGTAGACCATTCTTGACTTCCTTACGTCTACCACGAAGCAGTGGGAGATCCGGATCCTCGTACGTCGTGTACACAGTGGTAAGGGTGAGTCGGTCTAATGGAGGACTGAATAAGAGTTCCTGTCTTTCCTACTTTAGGTACGAAGGAGTGAAACTTGATACTAGTCTATTAGACATGACGATTTCAGTACCAGGTGACTTTGTTGTTTCGGTATGGGTATTAAACACGAGACAGGAACCTCTTCCGTTACCGTGGGGTGACGTTATGAGACCAGACCTTTTAGGGTACCTGTCTCCTCGGACCATCCGGCGTCGGGTACCCCAGAGTTTCTCGGTCTGTGCTGACTTACTGAAGTGAAAGTGAAAAACGAAGGGACGTAACCTCTTCCTTTACCGTTGGGTGAGGTCACAAGAACGAACCTCTTAGAGTCCCTGCCCCCTCGGTGGTCCGACGGTAGAAACCCGAACTTAACATCGGACGATCCGGGAAGACAGGTACCCCTAGGAGGTCCGTTCTTACGACCTTACCCAACGGCACGGAAGGAGGTCCCCAAGCAGGGTTCGGTCCATAGTTGGGGTCCAGAGGGTGTGACGTCCGTCTAAGAAATGACAGACTCGGTGGACCCTTCGGGTGGGTATCAATCAACAAAAGAAACAAAGTGTTCTCCTAGAAAAGGGTTTGATCTAGGTAGGTGGGAAAGTGGGTTGCGTTTCGTTATACTCTTTGTTTATATTTTATTGACTGTGTAAAAGTCATGACGGAAGAGTCTAGTTTCTAAGGCTAAGAGAATTTACTTCGGAGGGCTCCATAAAGAGTAATAGGAGGACTTCTTGTATAGACTGATAGTTCAATTGTCCGATAGACTTGACGAACCTTCTCTTCGACGTGTCGTGTAAAGACGTCTAGAGTTAAACCTGAAAACATTTACTCCAGTAAAGTTGGTGATAGGTTTACTGAGGTCAACTCCTCTTTCTCTATACGTCCTCATGACTGGTACTGTTAGACAGTAACAATGATGAAAAGATTCATATCTCTTAGTGTAGAGGAAACGGAATGTCAGATCCGACTCCACTAGTACAGATACAAAATTGCGAAAGACGTCGTGTCAGTATACTGAGTGTCGTGTATACAGACTATTAAGTAGTACAACATGGTATGTTAATGGAGTACTTTCCTAGTGGCGCCACTGTGAATATTAAGAAGTATCTTTGTTTGGTCGTGTCGTTGGAGAGATGATAACTCGGTGAGCGGCAATCTACCTTTGTTTTACCTTTTCATGACTAATTCTGATGGGTTGCTAAATTTTAGGGTTGTTACGTCCACTAAAATCTCTGGGGTCGTTTAGGATTGAAACAATTTTTAAATATAGGAAATGTTTTCTTCATGGTCGTGAGAGACAAGTTTTGAGTTTACACGTTTTGTATGTGTACCAGAATACCTTCTCTCCAAAGGACTGGTGCTTCGAAGTACTTTGAGAAACTAAATCAGAAAAAGGTTAAGGACGGGTCCGTGAAGATAACTCGTCCAGGATCCAAACGAGTTCTTTTTCCCAACCGTATCCTCTGGTATTGACGTAAAAAGTTTTTCTTCCATACTTAGATGAGACCGTCAAGTCGATTACCAAGGATAAACACGTAAATGATCAAATCAATTGTATTAATTAGACGACTGAAGATTTCACTTAAAAAATAAGTTGACGGACGTACGTCCTTCGAGTCCGAAGGGACCACTGAACCTACGACTTCTTAAACGGACGTCATTTCCACTTGAGCTAAAATAGGGGCTCAACCCTTTTAGGGAAAATCTTTCCGTACCGCAAAAAAGAAAGACCGAATGAAGTGAGACATATTAGCCGAGGTCAAAGTAGTAGTCTTGACTAAGTTTACCTTAAATCTTTCTACCGTTACTGCTGGGACATACGTTCTGTCCTTTTTTCTGTGTCGACACATATTGCCTGAAAACCTGACTCTCCCTCTCCCTCTCCCACCCTACTAAACCCTCTTACCGTAAGATTGTACATATGATAGTACATTCTTAAGTTAACGGTCAGATACAGACTGCGTCCTATGTCGTACGAACCCCGACCACGTACCCCTACTGGGTGTCTCTACAATATCCCTCCCTCCACCCTCCTCCCACGTACAAACCCTTGTGTACATTCTTCATTTCTAAAATTTCAATTTTTTTTTTTTTTTTGATTTTTTTTTTTTTTCTTAACTATTTTTTTTAAATTTTTTAATTTTTCTTTTTTTTTTTTTCTTTGACAAGTTACAATACACCGTCGGACCTACCCTCCCCTACTTTGATAATGTTGTAGCAATTGACCGACATGGGATTATATTTTACTTTGTAAATGTTTCCGTCACATTTTATTATACGTAACTTTTAGTAAAGTTATTTTAATTTTAAATTATGTCATTTTTTTTTTTTTTTTTTTCTTTCTTTCTTTCAGGACCGTTAGGTGAGGTCATAAGATCAGGCTTCTTAGGGGTACCTACCTCTTTCGGTCGTCCGAAGGTAGGTTCCCCAGCGTTTCTCAGTTTGTGTTGACTCCCTGATTCGTGTGAATATGTGAGCGAGTGTCTTATTTACTTTTAGAAGTCGTGACATAAAAGATCATATCAAACAAACAAACAAACAAACAAAAAATCCGTGGACGGTGTCTCTACATGGACCTCTACACGATACGTCTAAAAAAAACATTGAAGTCTCAGTCACGAAGAGACTTTTTACTACACAGAGTTCTTGGAGAAAACCCCCGTGTTATTTTAAGTTTCTCTGGTAGTCAAGAAGTAAGATGATTGACTTCCTCGTTCCATAAAAGGGAACGTCCGTGATTTGACTTTGACTTGAACAAAGAGATTGAAGAGAGTTGAGACTCTTATCTCAGTTTGGACAAGAGTATCTACACCATAATGTTTCATGAATATAGAGAGACACAGTAAGGCCAGTCGTTACTGGAGGTCCCGATGGTTGAAGTCGAAAAATAGGCCTAAAAGTAAGTGAGAAATGGTCCATTCTCCCGACTTGAATGTTTAAAGTCTTAGAAACCGAAGTCTGACCGAAGTGAAAGATAGTAGAGGTTGACACCCTTGGCGTAGTAACTTACGAACTTTCTTTTATTTATGTCTGGGGGTGGGGAAGGGGGCGGAGGGTGTGTGTCTTTTTGTATAGTTTCGATAAAATCCACGGAATAGAAATCCCAACTTCTTCTTTTACCGTTAGATGAGGTCGTGAGAACGGACCTTTTAGGGTACCTGCCTCCTCGAACTATTTTATATCAGGTACCCCAACGTTTCTCAGTCTGTGCTGACTCGCTGAAGTAAAAGTGAAAGTGATAGAAGTCCCATCATAGAAGGTTTTTTTTTTTTTTTTTTTTCGGACTGCGGTTGTTACTAAATACTTTATTTCAACAAGATAGTATATGAGGAGTATTTAAAACCATACTTCCATATATAAGATACACTTACATGTGAGTCACTTATGTGAACGTTTTTGTAATAAAAAAAGTCTATTTATCTTTTCTTGTTAGTTTATATTTTCTCTCATCATTCTTCACTACGTGTTCCTTGTTTCCACTTGTATCCATGTTTTAAGGGAATTTGATAAACCGTCATTTTAAATTGAGATTTCCAAATACATTATAGTATTATTTTTATTAAACATTCTTATTTTAAACCTTTTGATAGACTACTATTCGTCGTCCATCTGTATTTGTGACAGGAAGACATTAGGAATACATTAATTCCTAGTCCATATATTGAGAGTTTAAAGTATTTGTACTCGATTGTAAAAAAGTACTATAATGTTTTTATTAAACCGAAATAAGTAAAAAGTCTATTACTATTTTCAGAACCATTTAAGGACATACTTAGTATTAAGTGATGATACGTTCTCCACACAAGAATGTACCTACACGCTTAGGACGTATTGATGGTCTGAACACCGACGATGTGTAAAAGAGGTTTATAGTGTATTGTGTAAGACTTGTAGTTACGATTGTATGCGATTGTCGTATCTTTCATTTTATTGACTATTTGTAGTACTTTGGAAATTTATAGGAGACGTTAATAATTTTGAAGACCATAGTCGTAAGTTCACTTCAAAAAATTGGACTTCCGAGATTTAAGATGATATATCAAAGGGAATAACCTGTGTGAAGTATTATTAGAATTCGTAAATTTAATAATATTCGAAGTAATTGGTTTAGAGGGACAACGGGATGGTATGTTATTGGGGGGTAAGGAGAAGTACGTAAACTTTTTGACCGTGGACCAGTTAAACGACGTTAAGTCCACCTCCCGAGTCGACGTTACGGACGACGAGGACCGACCTGATCTTATTTGTAAGTCGGAACATCACTATGTGAACTTGGTCAGCAGGTCTATTGGTCGTCTCAATCGTTAAGAGAAACGGTCGGATCTGTCGAAACCAAAGTCTTGAAACGATGACCAACTAAAACGGAGCACTCGAGTTAGAAACCATAACCACCTCCACTATAGGTGTGAACCACCCTGTGGTCGGTACGTTTTCCCAAACCCATGGAAAAAATGGTCTTCAATGTCGTTCCGTTAGTAAAGGGTCTTAACCGATGTCCTTGTCACAGTTCTGACCGTAAAGAGTCAAGAGGGACAACACAGGGTTACCTCGTAAGGGAAACAATTTCGATTTCTGACTCCCCAGACCTCACACAAACTTTCGTATCCGAAGTAGTGACTAAGGGGGGGGGGGTTGAGGAGGAAGTCTCATTAATTTAGGACCATTCCGACCTCGTGGCCCAGTCAGTCCCCAAACCACGGGAACCGTGAGACCGCCTCTGAGTCAACATTTTGACCGATATAGAGACGTAATGTAAAAAGTAGACCGAGAAGGACGTCTTCTCGATGTATATCTTCCGACAGTAAATACTACTCTCAAAAGGGAACTAAGATGTGTCCCGAAGGTAAATCCAAGAACAACGACCTCTAGAGGCTTACATTGTACCAAGACAATCGAGGTTTGTAGAGTCTTTTAAATAAAACTGCCGAACCCAGGAGTATCCTCCTAGACAGTAGTCTCGTCCTATTGAAGAGACTAAGAAATCACTAGAGATGTCCTCAGGTTGGTTACACGGAAGTAAACAGTGTTTGAGACCTTCAGGGTACCCATGGAACCGAAACCTCGTTCTACCGACCCTTTCTCTCATGACAAATCGTTGTTTTGACCTACTCCCACGTGTCCAAAGAACTATACTATACTCTCTCCTAAATCTCCATACCAAAGTACACGACTCATCCCTTCCATTGAGGTTACCATCCTTTAAACACCCCTACACTTGTGGAGGTAACCTTTGCCTTTACGGTTTAAACCACCTTCTAGTGGGAGTGACGAAACTTTAAGCCAAGACCCATGGACCGAAACTACGGAAACGACGGTCACAGTAACGAAACAAACTGTCCACACTAGTTGTGGACTGGGTATACAACTAATTCTCTACGAGACTTGGGTACCTTGAGGATGATCGAAACCACTGTAGGTGTGATGGTAAACCCTGACTGTTGTGTTTCCGACCCACCGGGTGTGAGTTGAAACTGGGGTTGTGTAGTAACTGGTACCATTGACACAAAGTGTAAGTCCTTGTTTTACTTGACGTGACGATCCCCTACCGGGTCAGGTTTGAGAGCAAGAAGTCTTCGTTCGGAGATGGTGAAAAGAGAAGTAATCTTAAACCGGGTACGTGGTTGCTCTTACTCCCCCAAGACGATTGCTACAGTCTAGATATCTGTCGTGTTAGTAAAGGACCTCCCTTATCTCAAAGAAGACCTTAGAGTCAAGACCTCTTGTGATTCGGTGAAGGTCGAGCCGACACTCGGTTCTGAAGTCCTCGGTAGAAGAAGTACACCAGTCAAAACCTTCGTAGCTGTGGGTGGTAAAGTCTTCTGTTCAGATCGCCGAATGACCACTGTGGAAACCATTGGTAGACGAAGAGGTTATCTCCTCCACTCGACGGTAGGAAAGAAAGTACTGGGTAAAAAAGGGGGTTCACAGGGGTCCTTGGCCGACGTACGAAGGTAGAGGGAGACCTATGAACGACGACGTCCCAGACCGGTACTCCGTGAACGACGACTAGAAGTACGTACCGAAGTTGTTCTACTACCTCCCACTCCGCCTTTAGGACCGTATTACGAATAACTAAAGTCTCGTCTACAAACGTCACCCGACTCTTCCTTTCTCCTCGGAACCATTTCCGGTCCCACTGTCACCATCTTCTGGACACAGGGGGTCGTCCGGTCACCACTGACGGAACCGTCTTCCAGGGATCCGACGAGTAATAAGGTTGTCACCCTTAATTGGACCAAGGGTACTGACCGTGGTTAGAAGGTCATGTCCGAAATCAGACGTGTCTCGTGTACACCTCACGAACCCCTACTACTTCCATAATTCTCGGAGTGTCCTCTTCGTTCTCTACTATGGTACACTCCTAAGTGTCTGACTCCGCCACCGTCCGTTTCTTTCACGAGGAGCAAGCATGTCTGACCTGTGGTGTAACCGACTCGATAGGACATCCTGACTCCACCGTCACGGAGCATATACAAGTGACTATGAATAAACCTTTCAACGTCCTCCCCCTCTGCAGACCGTAACAAGGGAGGTCCCGTTGACCTTCATTACTTCTGGTGATACAACTCTACCGACGTAAACAGTGACCTTCTGGATAGACTCGGGTTACGACGACGACATCCCTGTCGTGAAAAAAGACACAAGATTCACCACAAAACATGTGTGGTGACTTCAATAGTCCGTCAAAAGGTCTGTTCACCTTCGGAGGTCACAAAACCTACATAAGTCAAACTTGAGGTGGAGACCTAAAGAAAGACTTCTTCTGAATCGAGGTGAATTTCTCGAGTACTGTGAGAGGACTGGAAAGAGACTCCGGTCATGGGTGGTCGGTCTTCTCTGTTATGGAAGTTCCTGTGTCTACAGGGAGACCTACTCCGGTCACGTCAGGCACGAGTCGAGACGTTACGGTAGTTAGGTCACCTGTCGTCGGTATAGGTGGAAATGTCTTTTTCTTGTACTGAACACATAATAAAAAGTAAGAAAGTTTCGTCTTCATAGATAGAGTTTCTTTCAGGAATTAAAAGGTACTGTCGTCGGATTATAATCTCGTCTGTATCAATTTCTACTTTAATTTGATTTTATAGGTACCCAGGGGTAATAAGGTAAAGGGAAGAGGTGAGAATATATAAAAGTGAAGATAGAGTATCATGAATTTACCCGAAGGACGTAAAGAAGTGGTGAGTTAGTTGGTCGTAAGATTTTCGTACATTTTAAAATATAGGAAAATCTCAATTATAAATAATTAATTTAATAATTTACTCACTCTTCTCTGTTATTAAACCTGAATATTTATTATTTCTATAATAACAGAAAATTAATTTGACAATTTTATTGATCATTAATTTTATTTAATAATAACATAATTTATTATTTTTTTATTATTTCTGTTATTAAACGTAATTGGGAGGGGTCTGGACAGTCACAACATACACCTAGAAAAGGACCTGTGTCTTTCCCTTCTGTTATATTGGTTTTTGTTAGAAAGTGCTTGTTGACCCTTATCTTGAAGTAAGGATTTGATTGTCTCGTAGATTCCCAGTTTAACGACAACGTAGAAAGAGGAGAAGAAGGACCATAGACTACTGTCTTGACACAAAGTATAAGTGACCATTTTCTATATGGTTTTCACGGATGTTTTCCGACTTTTAAATAAGTCTACGGTGGTGACTGTCTTTTGTTTCGACCTTTGTCCTTTCGTCACTCTCTTTTGACTGAGTGTATATATACGTCTGAATAAATTTTAACGATTCTAAAAAATCGTCTTTATAACGTCCTTTGTTTCGTTATCTATTATTTAATTTTCACACTGTCTTTTGTTGACAATCGGTTCTAATGTTGTAGACATTTTGACATAAAGTTTTGACTTTCTCTTTAATTCTCAATGGGGTCTAATTTTTTGTGATTTCTTTAAGTAATAGTGGTCTTTAAGTAAAGAAGGAATCTTCTTTAGGATTGACCCCAGTTTAATTTTGTTTGTTTGTTTTCTCTAAGGTATCTTTGTGTCTCAGTATACCTAGTGTCATGAAAGGGTATTTCAGACAGTGTCAAAGGTAACAAAAGGGTAGATAAAAGGTACCTCACTACCCTGACCTACAGTACTAGAATCGAAAAAATTACAAATAAAAATTCGGTCGAAAAAGTGGGAGGAGAAATGGCCCCATGTCGGGCCAACCTAGGTCCCTATAGGAGTCCCACTACCGTAGCCAACCCCCCACCCCCACCCTACCCCTCTTCTTATTTGCTTTCTTACTTACAACGTCAATTCTTTCATGTCCTCTCTCTCTGCAACTATAAGGAACCAAATGTGTCTTTCGGTTATTTAGGGATCTTGTCCTGAACGTGACAAGTGCATCTGGTGTCCGTGGGAGACCTTGTCGACTTCCACGGAGTGGAACCCGTAGAAGAGCTCACTCAGAATCTTCGGACCCGTCCTTACACTTGAGTCTCCCAGGGTCGTGAGGTTCCTCAGTTTGACTTTTTCTTTCTTCTGTTCTTGCTGTGCCTCTCTGATTCGAAGCCACTCGTGTCGTGTGTTGAAATAAAAGTGTCCCTTGAAAATATGGAATTCAACATGTATCTCTTATTACCTTCTACGTCTCAGTACGTGCCAGTCGTCGGGACTGGGAATAGTCTTGGTCCACAAGAAAGACATATGGATAAACATATGTGTCCAGAATCCACTAAATGTAGTAGAAGACCGGTCCTCAGGACGGTTGTAAAATGCTGAGAAAGAAGACTATTTCCAATCAATTGGTCTTTCGAATAAAAGAGAATTTCACAAAAAAAGATCTCAGTCCGTAGTAAGAGGTTTTCGTGATCTATTTCAACGTAAGGATATCCCGTTTCCACGTCACCCGATATTATCCCTTTCCTAAACAATTGAGTTCCAAATCACAACAATTATAGTTCCGGTGATGAATATAAAGATATATAGTTGATACAATTAATTACGAGTGTTATACTTTTGAACCGTCGTTTATAACCGAGTTGTCACTCTGGGAAGTGGTCATGGTAAGATTATTAAAATTGAGCAGTTTTCCGAAATAAATTCGAGGGGTACGGAGAGTGTCAACCCTCCGACATTTGTCGGTGTCCACATCAACATTTTCAGGTCGATTTGGACAGTCCGTTTAATCTCTCGGTAGTCTTCCCAAACTTACGTAATTCGAGTTCACCGACCTTGGTCGCGTGATACGCGCCGGTTCTCCTCGATGAGGTGTAGGGTTCAGTCCCCGTCTTCGACCCTCTTGGGGTACAGGTTTCCCACCCCCGGTTATCCTCAATGGGGTACAGGCTCCAACCTTGTCACCGGCTCCCACGGTCCAACACTGCCGTGTCCTTGTCGGAACTCCTCGGTGTAGGCTCCGGTCCCCGTCGACGGCCCTCCTGGGTTGGGTATAGGTTCCTCGTCACCGACGCACCCGCGTCCTCCCAGATCTCCTCGATAGGGTGCAACTTCCAGTCCTTCCCGCCACCATTCCTCTATGGGGAGTAGGTTCCATTCCTCGTCGTCGACGCGAAACGACCTCGTCGGAACTTCTCTATAGGGTACGGGTTTCATTCTCTTTGGGTTCATTCTACCACGTCTAACGTTCTCCCGTAGTCTCCCGTCCGTGTGACTTTGGTATGAGTTTCTTTTGATCAGTCAGATTAGTGTGATCCTGGTGTCGGAACAGATTGAGTTACTTTGTTTCAGTCCGGGTACCCCATTGGGGTCTGTCCACCCAGTATCACTTCTCCAGACTGTCTTACACCAGGTGACCTCTTCCCTTACCGTTTGGTGAAGTTATAAGAACGGAACTCTTAGGGTACTTGTCATACTTTTCCGTTTTACTATCCTATGACTTCCTCCTTGAGGGGTCCAGTCATCCACAGGTTATTCGATGACTTCTAGTCACCTCTTTATTGAAGTCTTTCTTACTTCCCTACCTCGGTTTCGTTTTTGTTATGGGTCGACAACTACACTGACCACTATCTTCGTTCCAGACTACGACATTCTCGTGATAACGTATCCTTGGACCTTTCAGTCCAGGTACTTAGTTCCGTCTAACCTACACCAGTTTGTTCTCTACCGTTCTCTTTGCAGCTGTAAGATCCTTAGACATTTGATTTTACCTGACCTTACCCACTTAAATTGAGTCTGCTGGTAATATAGATTACGACCCCCGTCCTTAGGTAGTCTTCTTTACCTCATGGGTAGTAACGGTCTCAGGTCGAGGCCAACTAGGTCCCTTAAGCTTCGTCCTTAACGCAACCACTCCTTTTTAAATAAATAAATTAAACTTTATATTTGTCTACTTCTTGTTTATCATATTGTCCTTTAAAATCACCTCTTTTCTCTTACTTATTGAACCAAAGGTACCTCTTGGTTACTTCAAGGTATGTTCCTTGAACGTGGTAGATACAATCCGGCGACCGCAGGAGAACTTATCGTCCCCCACGGGGTGGGACCCGAGGGAGAGAGCACCTAGAATCTTCGGCCCCGTTCATTCATCTGTACCGCTCGGAGGTGCGGGGTCTATCCTTAAGTCGGTCTTTTATCTCACTCTTTTCTTCTGTTGTCTCTTTGGTCAGAAAGGTTACTGACCGGGTCGGAGATAACAGATCTTTCCGGAAAATATGGGAAAACTAACATGTATCTCTAGTTACCCATTATTTTTAAATACGTCGTAATCGTCGGGTCTGAGATTAGTTTTGGTCCGAAAAGAGAAACGTATGGATCAACATATGTGTTCAGAATCCACTAAATATAGTAGAAGACCGGTTTTCCCGGTTAATTGTAAAACGTCGGAAAAAAGACTATTCCCAAACAGTTGGTCTTCTGAATGAACAAAAGTAGAAGGACTTCACCCACGGTGAGTGTCTTTTGTGATTTATTTCAATGTAAGAATTATCGTTTATATGTCGTTAAATATTGTTCATTTTCCTCATGTCACTAAATACTGTTTTCTTTTCATAACTTGAGTTTCCAAATCTAAACGATTGTAGTTTTGATAATATATAGGAAAGGGTATAGGGTAAATGTAACTAATTGAAGGATGGTCCTCGGATTTTCTATTTCTTATACCTCCAGACCGTCGTTAGTAACTCAGTTGTCACTTTGGGACAGTGGTTATACTAAAAATCGAGTAATTTTATCCGAGACATAGAAATTCTACGAAAATTCGGAACACGGAAAACACCAACCCCCCGACGTTCGTCAAGTGTTCGTCATTCTCCAGGCCCCCTTTGATAATCCGTACAATCTCTCGATAGTCTCCCGCAAAATTCGTCTCTGTAAGAAAACGTCCTTTGACTTCGGGACTTAATTGAAAAAGGTCTCTCACAGTCTTCTCACCCTTTCATGTTATATTATTCCGTCCGTCTAAAAATAAAACTCCCATGTATAGGTCCTTTATGGTCCCCCTTTGGGACTCCGGACTGAGCGGAACGGGTAGCCCGGAGACGGTGTACTGGAACAGTGCCCACTTTAAGGAGTACAACCGAGGGCCGTGTAGTGCCAGTTGTTTTCTTAGCCTTTACGTCATGAACCTACGTTAGAGTTTTTTCTGTCTTACTAGAGACAAGTAAAGGTTCCGTTTGATAAGTTATAGTGTCATTAGGTTGAGATACGGGGTTGGTTATCATGACTTCTTCGACTTCAACTTACCAAGATACTTCTGGATGTTCTGAAAAATCTCGATTGTGTGTTTTTTCTACAGGAAGTCCTATCCTCTGACTTTACGTTTTCATCCTTCAGTCTTTTGTGGACCTCATTGTCCATTTAAACCGGAACCTTACACCTTACTTCGTCCCGTTTTTGATTATCTCAAAACGGTTCTTTTACGTGACCAGTAACGTTTGTGGAAGAAGCTGTTGAGTTCTCTTCTGAGATGTGTACCTTTGGTGGTCTACCAGTTGTGCCTATAGTCTAACTAATATAAGAAAGGTCAGTTTCTACCTCTTCGAGATATACCAGTTGTTTTTGTTCTGGCCCTCCAGTATACACTGTGTCTAGTACTTGAGGAATAATGGTTTAAGTCTAAATTTAATTTCTTTCATCCCATTTGATGATCTGGTAAGTCCATACTGGAGTTAGTTTAGGGAATCCTAATATGTCACCTTCACTCTTTATCAAAATTCCCGGATCTAAACTATGTATCTCACGGACTACTTGATCCCTTACTCTAAGTACTGTAACATGTCCTCTGTCCCTAGTTCTGGTAGGGGTACCTTTTCATTACGTTTTTTCGTTTTACCGACAGACTCCTCCGGAATGTTTATCGACACTTTTATTCGCTTCACTTTTCGGTTCCTCTTTTCCTTTCCATATTCGTAAAGTTACGTCTCAAGGTTTCTTATCGTTCTCCTCTATTCTATCGGAAGAAGTCACTAGTTACGTTTCTTTATCTCCTTTTGTTATCTTACCCTTTCTGTTATCTAGAGAAGTTCTTTTAATCTCTGTGGTTCCCTTGTGAAGTACGTTTCTACCCGAGCTATTTCCTGTCTTTACCATACCCGGAATGTCTTCGTCTTCTATAATTCTTCTCCACCTTTCTTTGGTGTCTTGTTGACATGTTTTTTTAGAAGTACTGCACCTATTAGTGCTACCACACTCGTGAGTAGATCTCGGTCTATAGGACCTTACACTTCAGTGAACCCGGAATCTTTGTAGTGATACTTGTTTCGATCATCTCCACTACCGTAAAGTCACCTCGATAAAGTGTAGGACTTTCTACTACGACACTTTGACGACGTCAGTTATACGGTTTTTTGAACCTTTTGGGTCGTCACTAGTGTCGTGACCTTTTGCAGTTAAAAGTAAGGTTGGGGTTTCTTTCCCTTACTGTTTCTTATGAGTTTGATGGTGTGTTAACGTGAGTAGAGTGTACGATCATTTCATTACGAGTTATAAGAGGTTCGGTCCGAAGTCATTATGTAGTTGGCACTTGAAGAACTTAAAGTTCGACCAAAATCTTTTCGGGATCCTTTGTCTCTAGTTTAACGGTTGTAGACGACCTAATAGCTTTTTCGTTCCCTTAACGTCTTTTTGTTGTTGTTGTTGTTGCACACAAAGACGAAATAACTGATACGGTTTGGGAAACTGACACACCTAGTGTTATTTGACCTTTTAAGACTCTCTCTACCCTTATGGTCTGGTGAACTGGACGGAGAACTCTTTAGACATACGCCCAGTCCTTCGTCGTTAATCTTCACATGTACCTTGTTGTCTGACCAAGGATTATCCTTTTCCTCATGCAGTTCCGGTATATAACAGTGGGACGAATCAATTGGATATACGTCTCATGTAGTACTCTTTACGTCCTGACCTTCTGTTTTTGACCTTAGTTCTAACGGCCCTCTTTATAGTCAGTGGAGTCTATACGTCTACTGTGGTGGGAATACCGTCTTTCACTTCTCCTTGAATTTTCGGAGAACTACTTTCACTTTCATTTCTCACTTTTTTTTTACCGAATTTCGAGTTATAAGTCTTTTCCTTATAGTACCGTAGACCAGGGTAGTGAAGTACCCTTTATCTACCCCTTTGTCACTTTTGTCACAGTCTGAAATAATAAAACCCGAGGTTTTAGTGACGTCTACCACTGAGGTGGATACTTTAAGTTTTTGCGAATGAGGAACCTTCTTTACAATACTGGTTGTATCTATCGTATAAGTTTTCGTCTCTGTAATGAAACGGTTGATTCCAGGCATATCAGTTCCGATACCAAAAAGGTCATCAGTACATACCTACATTCCCAACCTGACACTTCCTCCGACTTGTGACTTCTCGACTACGAAAACTTGACACCACACCTTCTTCTGAGAACTTTCAGGGAACCTGACGTTCCTCTAGGTACGTCAGGTAAGACTTCCTCTACTTGTCATCCTAAAGAAACCTTCCTTACTACGATTTCAACTTTGAGGTCATGAAACCTGTGAAGTACGCTTCTCAACTGAGTGACCTTTTCTGAGACTATAACCCTCCCAAACCCCCGTCCTCCTCTTCCCCTACTCTCTCCTACCCTACCGATCTATAGGGTGACTGAACTACCTGCACTCAGACTCGTTTGAGACCATCCGCCACTTCCTGTCCCTCCGGATTACACGACACTTATGTCCTAGCGTTTTTCGGTCTGTGATGACTCACTGACTTGACTTGACTTGACTTGACTTGACTGACTTGAGGATAATACGGGTTCTCTGAATAATTGATCTCGGGATTCAAGTAAAAGAAGTCTCTTTGCACCAGCCCCCATCGGGGGGTAAACATAGTCTCCTCAACCACCTTCCGTATTTACCATTCTGTCTGTCTGAGACCAAAACCCTATCACGAACTCGTCTAGGTTCCGCAGGGAACTCAGGACTATACGGAAAGGACAGTCCAGAGAAGGTGTACTGGAACAGTACACACCCTAAAGAGCAGGACCGAGGACCGTGGAGAAAGTGAAAGTAATTTTCTTAGAAATCAAGGGGAAGTACAATACGGTCTTCCCACCACAGTAGACTGCACCACAGTCGGAATTGGTTAAAGACTTCAATAACTACAAAGAAGGTCGTTAGAACTAAGGTCAATCACGAAGTAGGTCGTGTAAAGTGTACATGAGAATATGCATGAGACGTATATTTAATTTATTTGTGCCACTATTATATGTCCGAACTACTTGAGGAAGGGGTTAAACCGTGGTCAGACAACGAGATTGGTAAGACAAGGATTAGTGACGAAGAACTGGACGTATGTCTAAAGGGTCCTCCGTCCATTCCACCAGACCATAAGGAAGGTGAACTTCCTAAAAGGTCAAACAGTACTAGGTGTGTTATTTTCCGAAACCGTATCAGTCATTTCGTCTTCATCAACGAAAAGACCGTTAGAGAACGGAAAAGATACTAGGTGACTTCAAACCATTAACTAGAGACTAAGTAGACGAAAAAGATTTAGGTTAAACTTCTATATCTTCAAGGAACAAGTGTATGACAACTCCGGAGTGAAGGTCCATATTAGATTTAGTTTAGGGAATACTAATATGTCACCTCTAATTTGTTTGTTTATTTGTTTGTTTGTCTAAGTTCCGTAATCTATCGCACCTCACTTCTTGATACCTACCTCCAAGTATTATAACATGTCCCAACCACTAGGTTTGGTAGGGTTTCTTGTTCTTTACGTTATTTTATCGTACCAACAGATTCGTCCCGAATGTTTATCGACTCTTTTCTTCTCTTCGTTTTTTGTTTCCTCTTTTCCTTTCTATATGGGAAGACTTACGTCTCAAGGTCTTATCGTTCCGCTCTATTTCGGACAATCCACTTGTTACTTGTCTTTGTCTCTTTTTGTTATTCTGATCTCTAGAGAATTTCTTTTAACCTCTGTGGTTCCATTGTAAAGTACGTTTCTACCCGTGTTATTTCTTGTTTTTACCGTTTTGATACTCTTCGTCCTTTCTATTTCTTCTCTATCGTTTTTGTGTGTCTTCTTAAACGTTTTTTGTTTTTCTTTTCTTTTTTCTTTTTCGTGATTACTAAGTCTATTAGTGTTACCAGGGATCTCGGTCTATAGGACCTCACATTTCAGTTCACCCGGAATCCTTCGTAATGATGTTTGTTTCGATCACTACCATTACCTTAAAGTCGAGTCCATAAAGTTAGAGTTTTTTTTCTACTAGGAGACTATCACGACGGGAGTTATACGGTCGTTTAAACCTTTTGAGTCGTCACTGGTGTCCTGTTCTTTTCCGACCACAAGTAATGTTAGGGTTTCTACATCTTACACTTTTTTTCAAAGTTTGATGATGTGTCAACGTAAATTAAATGTGTGATGGTTTCATTAAGAGGTTTAGGAAGTTCGATCCGAATTTTCATACACTTAACTCTTGAAGGTCTACATGTCGACTTAAACCTTTACCTCTCCTTGGTCTCCAGTTTAACGTTTTTAAGTGACCTAGTATATTTTCAGTTTCCCTAAGGTCTTTTCAATAGATGAATACGATGTGAATGATACGATTTCGGAAACACACTTTCGCTTCAGAGAGTCAGCACAAGTTGAGAAACACTGGGGTACTTGACATAGGATGGTCCGAGGAGACAGATACGCTAAAAGGTCCGTTATCATGACCTCACCTAGCGGTAAAGGAAGAGGTCTCCTAGAAGGGCTGGGTCTCTAGTTTGGGTCTAGAGGACGAAATGGCGGACTCGGTGGTCCCTTCGGAAACACACCTGATGTCTTTTAAGAACCTCTATATTTATACTCTTTTGTAATAGACAAAAGACTCTTCCGACATATGTGCTTTCTTCTTTGTCAATCATGGACTGTACCTGACAAGTTTTGACCGTTTTTCTCATGGAGTTCGGACATATGACATGAGACAAATAAATTGAATGTACGTCTCTAGTCAAGTCAAGTCAAGTCAGTGCGTCAACACGGGCTGAGAAAGCTGGGGTGATTGGTGTCGTACGATCCGTAGGGACAGGTAGTGTTTGAGGGTGTCTGGTGGGTTTGGGTACAGGTAACTCAGTCATATAGTAGGTTGACAGAGTAAGAGAGAGTAGGGGAAGAGGAGAACGGGAGTTCGAAAGGGTCGTAACCCCAGGAAAGGTTTCTCAATGAGAAGTATAACCCAACGGTTTCATAACCTTAAAACAGAAGTTGTGTTCAGGAAGGTCATTTGTGGGTCCTGACTGAAGGAAATCCTACCTGACGAACCTAGAGGAACGTCAGGTTCTCTGAGAGTTCTCCGAAGAGGTTGTGGTGTCAAGTTTTCGTCGTTAAGAGTCGAAAGAAATATCAGGTAGATAGTGTAGGTATGTACTGATGATCTTGTTAGTGTCGGAACTGATCTGTCTGGAAACAACTGTTTTAGTACATAAACGAAAAATTATACGACAGATCCAACCAGTGTTGAAAGGAACGTTCCTCATTCGTAGAAAATTAAAGTACCGGCGTTAGTGGTAGACGTCACTAAAACCTCGGGGCGTTTTATTTCAGTCGGTGACAAAAGTGACAAAGGGGTAGATAAATCGTACTTCACTACCCTGACGTACAGTACTAGGATCAAATGACTTACAACTCGAAATTCTGTTAAACAGCGAGACGAGAAAGTGAAAGTAGTTCTCCGAGAAAGTAAGAAGAAGGGAAAGACGGTATTCCTACCACAGTAGACGTATAGAGTCCAATAACTGAAGAGAGTCTTTAGTCCTAAAGTCGAACACGAAAGAGGTTGGGTCGTTAAGAGTACTATATGATGAGACGTATATACAATTTATGCGTCCCACATGAATTCGTCTGCCGGGACCACATGAAGAAAAGGACAAACCTTGGTCAGACAACAAGGTACAAGTCAAGATTAACAACGAAGAAGTGGACGTATGTCCAAAGAGTTCTCCGTCCAGTCCACCAGACCATAAGGGTAGAGAGAGTCTTAAAAGGTCAAATAACACTGGGTGTGTCACTTTCCCAAACTGTATCAGTCATTTCGTCTTTGTGTACAAAAAGACCTTGAGAGAACGAAAACCTTCACCAGTTTGTCCTCTTCTGTTCTGACTTAACGTTGTAAGATCCTTAGTCACTTGATTCTACCTGACCTTACCCACTTAAATTGAGTCTATTGGTCATATAGATGATAACACCCGTTCTTAGGGAATCTTCTTTACTTCATCGGTAATATCAGATGTTTTATCAGTTTTTAAGTCAAGAACCTACGTTTTTAGAGTTTTTACTGTCTCACTAGAGACAAGCAAAGTTTCCGTTTGGTAAGTTATATTCTATTAGGTTCAGATACGGGGTTGGTCGTTGTAAGTTCTACGACTTTAACTTGTCAAGACACTTCTGGATGTTTTGGAAGATCCTGATTTTTGGTTTTTTTCTACAGGAAAAGTAAAATCACCTGACCTGATGTTTTCATCCTTCAGTTCTTAGTGGATCTCATTGTCTGTTGAAACCGGAACCTCATATCTTACTTCGTGTTGTTTCCGATTACCTCAAAACGGTTCTCTTACATGACCAGTATCGTTTGTGAGAGAAGGTTGTGTTCTCTTCTACGATGTGTACCTGTACTCGTCTACAAGTTGTGATTTCAGTCTAACTAATATAAGAAACGTCGGTTTTTACTTCTTCGAGATGTGTCAGTCGTTTTTGTTCTGGTCCTCGACTGACACCGAGTGTATTACTTGAGGAATAGTGATTGAAGTCTGACTTTAACTTCTTTCACCTCTTTTGGTGATCTGGTAAGTCCAAACTGGATTTAGTTTAGGGAATACTGATATATCTCCCACACTCTTTATTTAAATTCTCTGATCTATACTGTCTCACGGACTAACTTTATTTATTTATTTATTTTTATTTTTTTATTTTATGAATCCTTGTTTGAGTTTCTCCGGTTACTAAACATGTGACTTTGTTGTTTAGCAAGTTCTTTTCTTCATGTATTCCATGTTTTATACCTTTCTATAATTTACAAGTACGTAACCTTCTGAATTTGTTTAAAAAAACGTATGACAGGTTTCGTTGGGTGTGTGGTTTCGTTAGAGAGATTTCTAAGGTTAACCTAAAAACGTTTTATTAATTTTTTAGGATTTTAATTTATTAAAGAGTTTTGTGAAGTCTTTCGGTTTTATTTACATTTTTGTTCCTTCTTTCAATGTCTTCAGTGTGGAACACCTTAGTTTTGTATATCGTAACGACCCCATTAGTTTACTTACATCGTGTTCTTGTGTCTCTATGTCTGGTTGGTTTTCTCCTCTGTCGTTCGGGTCTTTGTTTGGGAGTATACACAATACAGGCGACTATAAGTTGTTGTCACAGTTTTTGTGTACTCCTTCGTCTATGAGACGAGTCAGTTATATATTTTTCTCTATATGTTAAGTTGTTTCATTTGTCTCAGTTCTTTATTTAGGAGTGTAAATATACCACGTGATGAAAGTTGTCATAGTTTTAGTGGGACCCTTGTTCTGTCATAGGAGTTGTTTACTACGACTCCTTGATCTGAAGTGTACGTTTTATTATGTTGATCTGGGAATATGGAAACAAAATTTTAATTTTATAATACAACTATATACCGTATTTGGTTGTGTCAATATTTTGTAATTAGGAAGTTCAATTTTTATTTAAAATTTTTTGACTTTTTTTTTCTACTTTTATTAAGACGTCCACTTACCACCATTACCATCGTGTTGTAACACCTATATGAATTATGGTAATTCGACATGTGAATTGTTATCTTTTTTTTACTTAGTTTACCTAACCTGAAGGGACCACCGTTATTAAGAGGACGGTTACGTCTTCTGGATCCAAGTTAGGGACTAAGTTCTCGTAGAGTGTACGGTACCTCGTTGATTCGGGTACGTGGTGTCAATGACTCTGACATGTGATCTCGGACCCTCGGTGTTGATAACGTTTGAAATCTCAGACACGAGGTGTTTTTCTCCTCGGTGACGTTACTCTTCGGACGTATGGCTTTGTTACGTCGTCGGAGACGAGTGAAGTTGATCTCTTTTCGGACGTCCCGTTGTTTATCGGTCGTACCGATTTTTATTTATTATTTATTTGTTTATGAAAATTTTATTTTACTTAATTTCTGAATTCACATTTTGGGGTTTGGTATTTTGAGGATCTTATTTTATAGTCTTCCGAAGGATTCTAAATTACTACCAGAGGACGTGGACGTTGTTTTGTCTATTCACATTGGTTTTCTTTTTGTAGAAACGTAGTTTCCTGTATCGGTTGTGTCTCTTTTCCTTTGGTTAGTTTACCCTGTTTTATAAACTTTTGATATATAGACTCTTTCCCAATTATAGGTTTTACATTTTACTTGAAGATATTCAATTATCATGTTGTTGTTTCTCGGGTTAAAATTCTATGTCTTGTTTTGATAAGGAGGTTTCATTACGTGTTTATGGAGTTACGGTGTTACTCGATAGTAATGTGTAGGTAATCCTCCCGGTAATTTGTTTGTTTGTTTGTGTGTGTTGTTGTTGTTGTTGTGTCTTTTACTGTTTACAACCACTCCTAGACCTTATTTGACCTTGGGAGGATGTGATAAGTAATCTTTCATTTATTCCGTCAAAGATACCTTTTATACACTACCTTGACCATTGGGTGAGTCATAGGATCGGATCTCTTTGTGGTACCTGTCTCTTCGGACCGTCCAGGGATCCCAGTGTACTCAACCTGTCCTGAATCACTGATTTGGTGGTGGTGGTGGCACTATTTATACGTCCAAGATGTTTTATAATTTTAATTTGAAGATCTATTAGATCGTTAGGATATAGACTTGTGTCTCGACTTTCTTGTTTTTCTTCATTCGGTCTTTCTTTTTGTGGTTATGTCATATCATTGTGTATATATACCTTAAATCTTTCTACCATTACTATTGGGACATACAATTTGTGGTTTTCTCTGTGTCTACATATCTTGTCTGAAAACCTGAGACACCCTCTCCCTCTCCCACCCTACTAAATCCTCTTACTGTGACTTTGTCCATATGATAGTACCTTCTTTACTTAACGGTCAGATCCAAGCTATGTCCTATGTCCTACGTCCCCCGACCACGTGACCCTACTGGGTCTCTCTACTATACCCCTCTCTCCTCCCCCTGCATCCCCACCAAGTCCTAACCCTTGAGTACATGTGAGTACCACCTAAGTACAGTTACATACCGTTTTGGTTATGTCATAACATTTCATTTTGTTTATTTGTTTATAATTAATTTTTCATTAAAATTTTTCTGTACACGTGTTGATAACAGTAATCTCGTAATAAGTGTTATCGATTTTACTCCTTTGGTAGGTGAATGATCGTCTACTTGTCTATGAGACGTTTTACATAATATATGTATATACTTGAAAACGTGCATGTACTTCGGAGTTTTTTGTTTTCGGAAAGTACAATATTTTACCTACTTGATTCACATGATTCTTTATTAAGTCTGTATTTTCTGTTTTATGATGTAGTAAGGTGAACATACTCCAAAAATATTTCACAGTTGAGTACCTTTGTCTTTTGTCTTAGTTCCGCTGGTTTTAAAATTCCTACCTCTTTACCTCTCAACACAAACTAGACATGTATAAAAGTCAAACCCTTCTAAACAATTTAAGACCTTATATAAGTATTATTGACGTAACATAGAATTATGTCAACGCTGATATAAGACGACACGTCGTAAAGGTGTTATTTTAGATAAAATTTTTTATTTATTTTTATTTTTATTTAAATTTTTGATGTTTTATTTATTTATTTCATTAGTCTTAAACATTTCTTCACATGATTTCACTTCTACCCGGTCCTTCAAACGTGTGTGTCTTTTTCCTCAAAGGTTTAAATTTCTACTGGGTGATCCAAAGACCGGTATACGATTCGACACGTACATTTCACGTTCTTAGAACTTCTACCCGTTTCTTTTAAAAGGTCCTCCCTATGACTTCTTCTCACTTCTTCTTCCACTTTTTATACCACAAGGACTGATCGGTCTCGTCTTATTGAAAAACCCGAAGGCTCTTGTTTACATTCAGTCCATATGTCATGTTACGTTAGATAATTCACACATTATACTTACAATTTTTTTTTTCTATTTGGAGTTAATTTTATAAAATAACGATTTTTCACGATTGGAAAACTCGACCGATTGTATATTCGAAGGTCACTCAATATTAGAAAAACGATAACCTTCAAAAGTGTGATAACACTCTTAATGGTTTACCCTGTGTTGTACTCCTTTACTACAACCCTTTTTACCATGAATTCCTGTACTGTCCCACCAGTGTTTGAAAGTTAAACATCTTTTTTTTTTTTTTGTTATAGCCATTTCGTATTATTTCTTCGTCCTCAAATTTTTATAGATAAAATGTAAACGTGTTTTATAAAGGTTAAGTTCATTGATGTTTCCCTGACTGCAAGTCTTATGTGTTTACTTAAGAATTTTGAGTTGTTATGTTTCTGTACTAAATTTTTGTCCGTTTTCAAATTCTACAATTGGATTTGTGTGGTACAAATGTTTACGTATTTGATGTACCTACAAAGTAAACTCGGTATTTGGTGTTTAATGTCACTTATATTTTTTCTTTTCCTGTTTAGGTATGTCCACTGGTTGTCAGTGTACTTTTCTACGAGTTATGACGATTAATAATCTCTATACGTTTAGTTTTGATAATAGTCCATTCTCTATACCAGTGAAAGATTACTAGTATTAATCTTTCAGATGTTTACTATTTACGACCTCTCCCACACCTCTCTTCCCTTGGGACATTGTGATGAGTGCCCTTACATCTGGCTATGTCGGTAAACCTCTTGTCACACCTCTTTTGGATCCTCATTATACGATCACATGTTGGTCGTTAGGGTGATCATCCGTATATGGGGTTCCTTTAGTACTGACTTCCCTTGTGTGCATGGAGTCATAAGTGACTTCGTGATAAATGCTATAAATTCTGTACCCTCGTTGTATCTACAGATTGTCTTCTACTTATCTTCCTTCGACACCAAGTGCACATGTTATTTTAAAATAACAGTAATTTTTCTTACTTTGTTGCAGTAAACTTCGTTATACCTACGTGTATCTTTCACAGTATGACTCACTTCATTGAGTCTCTTCTTCTTTATAGGATACTGTGCTATAGGTTTTACAGGTATATGTAATATCCTTCTTAGATTTTCCTTTACTGTATAGAACGGATGTTTTATTCTCTGAGTGTCTGAATCTCTTTCACTCCTTTCCCTGGTTTCCTTCCCTATCGATAACTCAAATACTACAAGTCTATCACGGTTTTATTACCCTTTTTTTTTTTTTTAGTGTGCCAGTGAGTCAGTCAAGTCCAGTCAAGTCAGCGAATCGGTACAGACAGCGAAACGCTGGGGTACTTGACGTGGTGCCGTCCGGAGGGACAGGTTGTGGTTGAGGGTTTCATGTGATTCTGAGTGTGGGTAACTCAGGCACTACGGAAGGTCGGTAGAATAGGAGACAGCAGGGGAAGAGGAGGACCGGGGTTAGGGATGATCGTAGTCTCAGAAAAGGTTACTCAGTTGTAAAACGTACTCCACCGGTTTCATGACATCAAAGTCGACATCGTAGCAAGGAAGGTTTCAATAGGGTCCCGACTAGAGGAAGTCTTACCCGACCAACCTAGAGGAACGTCAGGTTCCCTGAGAGTCCTCAGAAGAGGTTGTGGTGTCAAGTTTTCGTAGTTGAGAAACCGCGAGTCGGAAGAAGTGTCAGATTGAGAGTGTAGGTATACACTGATGACCTTTTTAGTATCGGAACTGATTTTCCTAGAATCAGCCGTTTCATTACAGAGACGAAAACTTATACGATAGATCCAACCAGTATTGAAGAGAAGGTTCCTCATTCGTAGAAAATTAAACTACCGACGTTAGTGGTAGACGTCACTATAACCTCGGGGTTTTTTATTTCAGAGTGTGACAAAGGTGACAAAGGAGCAGTTAAAAAGTACTTCACTACCCCCTACTGTACTAGAAGTAAAAGACTTACAACTCGAAATTCGGTTGAAAAAGTTAGAGGAGAAAGTGAGAGTAGTACTCCCAAAAATCAAGGAGAAGTGAAAGACGGTATTCCCACCACAGTAGACGTATAGACTCCACTAAATATAAAGAGTGTCGTTAGAACTAAGGTCGAACACAAAGAAGGTGAGGTCCCAAAGAGTACTACATGAGACGTATATTCAATTTATTCGTCCCACTGTTATATGTCGGAACTGTGTGTGGAAAAGGATAAACCTTGGTCGGACAAGAAGGTACGGTCAAGATTGACAACGAAGGACTGGACGTATGTCTAAAGACTTCTTCGTCCAGTCCACCAGACCACAAGGGTAGAGAGTCTTAAACGGTGTCAAAGAACACTAGGTGTCTCAGTTTCCGAAACCGTATCAGTTATTTTGTCTTTATCTACAAAAAGACCTTGAGAGAACGAAAAAACTACTAGGTCGTCTACAACCGTTAAACTGGAGACCAAAGAGACGCAAAAGATTTTGGTCGAACTTGTTGTCCATCAAGTACCAAGTGTATAACAACTTCGGACAGAACCTTTTAAAAGTCGTAATGAAATGATCGCACACTCTACTCACGTTAACACGCCATCAAACTCGTAAGAAACCGTAACGACAAGAAACTCTAACCTTACTTTTGACTTGAAAAGGTCAGGACACCGGTGACGACTCTAAAGGTTTAAACAACCGTATAACTCACGTAGGGAAAGTGTCGTAGTAGAAAGTCCTAAACTTTGTCGAGGTGACCTTAAGGTCCTACAGACCGAGATCTACTCACAAGTGTGGTAGCACTAATAGGCCCACCACTTCTAGAAAAAACATGTCAACAAGACACATAAGAACGGTGGAGAAGAATTATAGAAGACGAAGACAATCCAGGTCTGGTAAAGACAGGAAATAGTTCGAGTAGAAACGTACTTTACAAGGGAACCATAGAGATTATAAGAACTTCTCTAGAGATCAGAAAGGGTAAGACAAAAAAAGGAGATAAAGAAACGTAACTAGCGACTTCTTCCGAAAGAATAGAGAGAACGATAAGAAACATTGACACCTAAGTCTACGAATAAAGAAAGGATAAGAGGAAGCGAAAAGTGAACAGAAGAAAAATGTCGATATACATTCCGAAGGGGTCTGTCGGTAAAACGAAAAAACGTAAAGAAAAGGTACCCCTACCACAACTAGGGACAGAGGACATGTTACAGTACTTGGAATAAGGTATTAATTAGTCCGTGAGATAGATAGTCTAGAGTCATAGTATGTTTACTTTCAGTAATTTAAGAGACGTGTTCGGAGACGAACTGATAAGTATCTCACCGTCTCATAGTCTTCCTTTTGGTGAGTTTATACCTGGTAAGACGTATTAAGGTTTCACGTAGAATATCTTCCAACGTTCCAACAGACAGTCCACGGTTCTGTGTTTTTACAGGGATTTCTTTTGACGGTTCTTCACAGAGATGTATCGAACGGTTATTGTGGTTACTTACCCAAGGATGGGGTGCAAAACGTGACATTAACTGACTCTTTATCTTCTACACCGGTCATTTTTCTGTTTTCCTACCAACAGGACGAGAAAGACGGAGACAGGAAGAGGAGAAGGGGATTGGTCAGGGTGAAAGGGGATGTGGAGTGTGTAAGGTAGATCGAAGACTAGTTTGAGTCCGGACCTTGCGTCTTTTCTGGTTTGACGATGAATTTACCAAAGTAAACTATAGCGATAGTACAGGAAAATTTTATTCCGACCTTCTGGAGAAATCAGTATAATGGATTTACGTTCCAATTTTCTATATGACTTTCTGACAATCGAGTCAGAAAGGTCCATCCAGTGTCTAATTTTTTTTTTTTTTTTTTTTTAGGACGTAACGTCCCCTGGGTGCAAACTAGTGACCCAACCCTTCAAGTAGGTCTCTACGTTTGTCGTTGTATGGGGTCATAAAGACTGACTTCTTAAGGTACCTGTCTCTTAGGACCACCCGATGTCAAGTACCCAGCGTTTCTCAATCAGTATGAACTCACTGATTTGTCGTTGTTTCAAGTACTACTTTAGAAGAGTCACAATTTCTGGACTCTTGAGTCACAATGTCTTGAACAATCAGGTGTTCTTCAGAATTTACATGAAAGAAGATATAGATCATTTAAAACCAGGGAAAATTTCGAAAGGTGTTAAAAGGGAAGGTACTATTTCAAAGGAATTCCACTTTATGGATCCTCACTTACGTCACCAGGATTATTTTGAGGATAATGGGGATGTCCTTATTGTGTCTAATCTATACCCCCTCCACTCCGTCGATGAAAGTCTAGAGACCGAGGACTTGTACGGACGAAACGGTGGGTTCAAACCGTGTATTTTCTTATTGAATATATGTATGTCGTCATTTTGATAAATGTTCTCTAAGGTATTGACGGATTCTGAGTTTTGGTCCCCCCTTCCATTCTTTACACATCTATTAATCCGTCATTACTAAACTTGGTACAAACCTTGACGACCTAGAGCACACACGTGTATTTTTCATTTTGGCACTTTCTTCCACTTCATAGGAAAGAAAAGAGGTTGGAACGAAAGGGTTCGTCGTTTAGAGTTACGGGTTGGAGGAGAGGGGTACGATAGGGATTAAAGGATCTAAAAACACTATGAAACCTTTCATGGGTGTGGGTTACGACATATGAGGTGTTGGGTCCCGACAGAGTTTGACCCGAGAACTTCATGGTCATCTCTATGAAGAACCGTAGATAACGAGGAGTCCTACGGTTCCAATCTCTACACTCTTTACCGAGGTACCGTGATAGTCCAGACTTTCCCTTAGGAACCATAGTTAAATTTATTTTGTTTCCGTCTTCCACTTCTGTCATGTGGACTCGTGAGAGGGTTTCGGTCTACCGGAGACTGTAGTCACAAAGAAAATTTGAAACGTATAAACAGTTAAGTTCCCGTGGAAGACCGAAGGATGTGGTGAAGATAGTGAGGAACTTCCTGGAAAGTCAGAACCCTCACCACTAAGCGACGGGGTCGTGGTGTGTAATCGTTAGGGGTGAGACTTAGAATACACCCACTCGACCTCGGTTACCGAAAGATTTAGACAGAGGTAGGTGGATCGGATCCTCTCGACGAAGACCCCTTCTTGAGAGGGTCGGTCCTGTCCAAGTTCGGAAGAAGCTGGGACACATGTGAATCGTATCACACGGGAGATATCTAGAGAACATTCCCGTCCTTCACCCACCACTTTGTCCTTCACCTTCGTCATCGAAAATTTTTAAATTCAGAATCCTAGGTTTAACAACCAGAGGAACGGTATGACACTTGTCTTGTTGTCTTTAATTCAACCTGTTCCCCTGACAGTCTTTACTACATCCTCCTCTATAGGACCCTCTCCAAGAACCTTGCGGGTAGACAAGATGACAGTCGTAGAAGTGGACTTAGTAGGTGAGGACAGACAGACGTGGATCTGTTAAAATAATATCGAATGTCACAAATTAAAATGTTCCCGAAGACGTACATTTACTTATACTGAAGAGAGAATTAAGGTTTAGATACATTTAACCAGTGGAAGACCGAGAACAGAAAATCAAGTGTTTGATATAAAAAACAGGACAACCTTAAAGAAGTTCGGTTGAAGGGGTTCGGTTGAAGGGGCTCAGACTAGCGGTTCACTCTTTGTGTCTTCTCGACTTACTGTGACATTGAAACTCTTTGTGTCAAGAATTTTTTTATTTCCTTCTTGTAATATGAAAGATCTTGGGAGTTACCTAAAAATGAGTTACTTTTATAGTCCATAGAAAAGGTTTCTGTTTGGAACCTGTCTTGGTAGTTCAGTGTAGACTGAAACCTGTTTAGTGAACCCGGTGTCACGTTTGACTCCTCAGGTAGGTAGGGTCGGGGTCGACGAAGAGTAAGGTCACCGACGGTGGGTCCTCAGTCATTCCATCGGTCAACGTTTTCTCTGTCTTAGTGTGTCCGGTATTTATGACCGTTTCTTTGATTCCAGTGAATACGTTCGTAGCCTGAGCGAAGGTCTGGGATTGTCACACCCCCTCACCGATCCTGGGATTTCATGAACATAATGACGGTTTTCGTGGAGAGAGGAAGGGGAAACTTCCAGGGTCTCGTGGTGAGATTGGTACTCCGGATTTTATGTTTCCCGGAGAGTCGAAGAGAGGACGAATCCGGTCACCCTTTTCACACTCGGGTGACAGGAGATACTTCGTTATAATACCGACGACCCGCGTGTCCTTCTGGTAGTACCGTTACGACCTCAACTACTTCGTGGTGTAGGGTGGGTAAGGACGGGGGTGGACTAAGGTGTGTTAGGGTCTTAGAAGGGTCATTTTTCGACTTACGACCCTAACAGACTCTCCTTTTATCTGAAACCTCCGTTTCGTTTAGATTCCACTTTGAATTCCGTACAAATTCCGTCCAGACTCGGAGAACCTAGTACTTCGTAGACTATTCGGTGGTATGAGGGAACTGGAGGGGGTCGTTTTTTTTTTTAGAACTTCGTATAGTTTTACTATTCCGTTATTAATGGTAAACGAGGAGGATCCCTGTCGAGAAGAAAGTCAAGGTAAGAGCAGGTGATCCGGTATGAGGTGGACTCGATGTCCTGTTGTCGTTATAGATAAGAGGTGATGTTGTACTTTTCGATAAGGAGAAAAAAGTGGTGATCAATAGATGAGTTCCAGTTATTGAACTTTAGAGAATGGTTACAATGGAGTCTAAATTGTGTGTGAGGTAAGGGTCGAACTCTCCTTTTTTTTTTTTTTTTAGATCGTTAACTTCCGGTAGGGATGAATCGATCCAGTGAAACACCAATCAACGGAAGACCAGTTTCTAAGTAATGAAGTGATACTCAGACACTTACTTATAGACCCGGGTTCGAAGGGACGGAGACAACGAAAGTGACCTGTTTTTCAAAAGTAGTTCGTGACTCCTCAAAGTAGTAAGTCTAACACATAGATTCATACTTATAAGTATATACTTAATAAAACACAAAGGTTCACTGGAAAAAGTGAACAGAGACCTTTGTAGATTGTTTTTAAGACAGGTTAAAGGTTAAGTTGTTTTAGGATATAAAAGAGAATTTTATATCGATGTAGAATATGAGAGACATAAATGTGTAGTTACAAACAAAGATTCAACCGGTCAGTGGAGGTGAAAACATGCTGTAGACTCAGGTGAACAAACCTAAAAAGAGTCTTGTACAGTTCGGTCCCTTAAAGACTTCTGTATATAAGACTTGTGTATGTCGGAGAATCCAGAAAGACCGTAAAAACGATAGGGTTAACAGATTTTATAATTTGTAAGGGTACATCTCGTTGTACCCAAACGTTGTCTTCTCCCCTCTCACCTAAGTCCTTAATCGGTATTAATAAAGATCCCACGTCTTACACACTAGACATTGGGTGTAGGATTGTCGTTCAAAGACCTTTTTTTTGATTACAGACGTAGTCATATAATTGAAAAATTTGGTTAAATTATAACTGAGGTTTCGTAGGTGTATAAATAGAGGTCAAGGACAAATCTCTGACAGACTGACGTTTAAATAGTTATAGACATTGGGTCTTCAAATACCAACTTACACACGGATAAATATATGTGTTGAGTCGCAGGGGAGACGAGAGAGGTTTCCGGTGGGCATCTGTAACTAGACCATAGAATCCGGATATAGTAGGAAGACGAAGTCACAACCTTTCCTTGACATACGTTGGTGTCTCAAGATTTGTTTGAAAGGACATAAACTTGTAGTCGTACTTAGGAAAGATCCTCGTCACCCAATCAGAAGGTTCAAGTCCAGTAATCCCCTCGTACTGACGACATATGCAGGGGTCAAGTAAGTGATTCTAACTGGATCATCTTGATCTGTGAGATAGTGTACGAAAGCCAATTTTTTGTTTGTTTGTCTGTTGTTGTTGTTGTTGTTGTTTGGGAAGGTGTTTACANATATGTATAGATATACATATATTCTCTATTGAGTATCACACATAATATATATATATATATATATATATATATATATATATATATATATATATATATACATATATTAAAAGGCTATGGAGATGACTTAGCTTAATTCTTTGAGATCTTAGGAGAAAGGTGAAGCAATGTACTCTGTACCTTCCGATATGACGTATCAGGGACGATCACCCATAACCCGTTCCGGAGTGGTATAAGATAGGAAGAAAGTCTATAGTGTGAAGGAGAAGAGGAGGAAGAAGTCGTTCTTACCTCAGAGGTAGAGAAAAACTTGATCAGAAAAACCTCTATAAATGTGGTTGTTATGGGGGTTCCCGTGTCCCGACAAGTAAAGTCTATCTTGAGTCGTTCGTACTCCTGTGGACTAAACACGGTCCACTCATGTGTATGTACGTGAACGTCGGTGATCCCCTATCCACAAGGAAGGATCCAGTGGGACTGACGGACGTGTTTGTGACACTGTACAAGAGTACATGTGTATGTGTGTTTGTATACATAAGACATATATTTCAAACAGATTAGGTACTAACGTCGACACTTTAATTTTCTACGAATGAGGAACCTTCCTTTCAATACTGGTTGTATCTGTCGTATAAGTTTTCGTCTCTGTAATGAAACGGTTGTTTCCAGGTAGATGAGTTCCGATACCAAAAGGGTCATCAGCAGATACCTGTACTCTCAACCTGACACTTCTTTAGAGTCGTGGCTTCTTAATTACGAAAATTGACGCCACAACCTCTCCTGAGAACTCTCAGGGAACCTGACGTTCCTCTAGGTTGGTCAAGTAGGATTTCCTCTAGTCAGGATCCACAAATAACCCACAACCTCGACTTTGAGGTTATGAAACCGTTGGGCTACGATTCCTCTTCCCCTACTGTCTCCTACTCTACCAACCTACTGTAGTGGCTGACTTACCTGTACCCAAACCCACCTGACGTCCACAACTAATACCCTGTCCCTCCGGACCGTACGACGTCAAGTACCCCAGCGTTTCTCAGTCTGTACTGACTCGTTGACTTGACTTGACTTGACTTAGGTATTTTCCCGTTTCTCATTCTGGTCACGGATCTCTTATTCTTTAATCGTTCAGTCCTCTCTCCCGTGTCGGACCGTCGTTACACCTCGGCGTGGTGTCAGAAGGAACGATTAGGGGTGATTGGGAAATACAGGGAAGGGACACTTCGAAAGACCTTGTCGTAGGAGACCCCAAGTCGGGTCCTCCATGTTTGGACCGTACGGGAAGTTTTCACATCTCTCTTGTCGGTTGCAAGACAGATTGACTAAGTAGTCTTGTCCATTATTAATTTGAGAGTCCATGGACCCTGGAGTTTCCTGGGACGCTATGGACTGAATCGGGGTTTGTCCCTGAAGGGTTTCGTGGTTTTTTTTAAGTTCTGGAGAAAAAAAATTGGGTCCATTAGGTCAACGTTCTACCATATGTCAATGGCTCTAGTCGGATCGTTATTTACACATAGTATAATCCTTAACGGTAAAGGATGGAAGGAGGTCACCAGTACATACCTACACTCTCAACCTGACACTTCTTTCGACTCGTGACTTCTTAACTACGAAAACTTGATACCACAACCTCTTCTGAGAACTCTCCCGGAACCTGACGTTCCTCTAGGTTGGTCAGGTAGGATTTCCTGTAGTCAGGAACCACAAGTAACCTTCCTGACTACGACTTCGACTTTGAGGTTTTGAAACCGGTGGAGTACACTTCTCAACTGAGTGACCTCTTCTGGGACTACGACCCTCCCTAACCCCCGTCCTCCTTTTCCCCTGCTGTCTCCTACTCTACCGACCTACCGTAGTCACTGAGCTACCTGCACTCAAACTCACTTGAGACCCTCAACCACTACCTGTCCCTCCGGACCGCACGAAGCTAAGTACCCCAATGTTTCTCAACCTGTGCTGACTCACTGATTTGACTTGACTTGACTTCACTTTGGAGGAGACTGGTCACTTTAATAACAGGTTTTATTTTTCTCTCTTTTGTGTTTTTGGGTCCGTCGTTTTACCTACGTCTCACCTCACTCTTGTTACCTGTTCACTCCATGTTAACTTTATACGTTTATACGACGTGATGACGACGACGACGACGACGACGACGACGACGACGACGACGACGACGACGACGAGAGGTGTGTAACTTTAAACGGTGTCCTTTTCATTAAGTTCTCAATGTCCCAGCTAAAAGTCTTCACCTCCTTTGCGGTCTACTGGTCTTTATGAGTCAATAGATACCACCAGTAAAAGTAGTAAAAATGGGAATACGGTTTTTCCAAGTGGTCCGTAGGTTATGGTGTAGAGGATTGGATGGGAGTAGGAAGTTTTCCTCGTTTCCGTCAATATTGTCTCAACAGAGTAAATATGATGACAAATGTTTATGGACGAACTTGGCACTAAAGAAAGGTTCCAAATAAAATTCTATGTAAGGAGCATATATTTATGTTACGAAAATTATTAAGAGGAAAACGAAAGGAAAGGGGGAGAGTAGGTAAAACGTTCACGGGGCGAAGTCTGTGGCGGCTTACGTCTATGATGTGACTCGTAGATCAACGTCCAGTGCTTTAAAGACCTTGCCATTTAATTCAGAACGGTCGGGGTTCAAATGTTTGGTCCCTTCCACCGATAGAGGTCTTGGGGTATTACGCAGAAGATTCTTCTCTTTTTGCAGTTCTGTCGATTTTGTTACGAACACAGGTCAGTTGTACGATGTGTGGTTCCCTCTGGGTACATCACGGAGGGCTGAAGAGGGACGTGTGGGTGAACAAGGAGGTCGGGATCCTCGAATATTCCCTTTTCAGTTTTGTCGTTACCGACTTCCATCTCTGATAGAATTTCCTGATACACAAATAGTCACACAGATTGGGCTGTCACCTAGTTGGTTTACACTTGGAGAATGAAACAAGATAAAGAACTGTCAACCAAATAGAAGTACTTTAATTGCATAACCTCAGTCAACTCTTTTTCGACCGGTCCGCGCTGAAGTTCGGATCGAAGAGGTTACAGACCTGCGGACGTTGTGGGAGAATTCGTGTGTGTGGTGATTGAGAGCACGACATCGAGATTCCTTGATAGGTAGACACCTCTACGTCGTTCACCGTACAAAAGTGTCTTAATGGGTTCAGGTTTTTCTTACGCCATCTTTGACGGTGGAAGAACAGTCACGAGGTCTCGTTTTACTCGTATCGAAGGTGTGAACGTCGATTCGACAGCGGAGAATCAGTACGGTGTCTCATGGGTCCATTTTGCACCGTAGGTATAACATGTGTGGACACGAAGGAGCCATGGAGACGTTACGATGAATACGACCAATTAATGAATATCGATAATTTATTTTTGTTTTCGCTTTTTACGTGGTAAAAGGACCCCTGAAAATTGAAAAGACTTCTCGACTGTGCACCACTTTTCACCCGTTGACGTGTTGCCCGGCCTCCACACTCAGTTCCTTTCTTTACAATCCTTCTCTTCTCCGACACAACTCCTTCGCAGACTTTATCGTTTGGAAGGGTAGAGACCCATGGGTTGTAACGTAAGTGGGAACAAGTGAGTCATCTCCTGACCCGAGAACGGTCCGAACCTTTGTCTCCCGAACCCGGAACACCTGTTGGGAAACGCTGGGACGGGTGATGTTGTTACCCCGTCCCGACGTTGTCTTAATTATCGAAAGAGGGTCCGGAGATTGAGCAAGACCGAGATCCGACGACAGGATCGAGGTCTCGTAAAAAGCACTTCAAGGCGGACGTAAGTTGTTCCTTTCGTAGAAAAACTATTACATGGTTCAAGTCGTCAGTCGTCTATCAACACTTGACACTAGGATTACGGAACGAGAAGGTCCAAGTGACGAAATGAAGGTAGACGGGAGGAAGGGATGAGGTCATGAGAACGTACCCTTTAGAGTTCCTGCCTCCTCGGACCATCCGGTGTCAGGTACCCCAGCGATTCCCAACTTGTACTGACTCACTGAAGTGATGATATCATAGTATGACCATGATAGTATGGGTCAAGAAGTGAGTAGGTCTAAAGAATTTATTGTTGTCTTTTCAGAAAAGACGAGACGAGGTGGCAAAGGTCATCGACCCTGAGGTGACCGTGATAGGTCTTCAACCGCTCCGTAGTGGTTCCGGATGGACGTGAAGTAAAGACAAAGGAAGGTCCCCTCGGGCAAGTATAAAGGGATCGTTCTTAAGGGTACTTTGTCAAGGATCTTTCATCATCTGCCAAGTGGGCTTGAGTGACGGGCTCAAAGACCCATAAACCTCGTGTGTCATTAACAAATTTTACAACCCCACCTCTTCCCACTTGTGGAACCCCGTCCTCCATTCACCTACTGTCTTACTGCCTGTAGACCGAATTAAAGAGTGATAAACGTCCGTGGAGGAGCGTATCAACCACTTAAATAAGACCCAAAATAGAGGTCGGAACTCTGGACGAGGAGTCCCAAAATAAAAAGAAATGTGTCTAGTTAAAAACCGAAGGTACCTAGGGACTATCAAAAGAAGAGCACCTACCACCTCGACCAAAGACAAACTGGACACGGACATTGTACGTTGATAGACGCCTAGTTAAGACAACCGTGTATAACTCGGGAGACCGTTAGTTCCCCGCCTCGTCCCCACCCTTGGGTGTCGACCGTCGATTTTTGGGTCTTCGTCCCAAAGTCGGAGGTGGACTCACCAGGTTGAGTGACTTACATGTGACTTTCAGTCCCTAGCCCCTTCTGATGACATCATATTCGGTGTTTCTCAAGTCTCGTCCTCGAACGACTCTTCACACAGGGTGATTAGAGAAACACTTTCAGAAGTATTACCCCAACCCTTGAAAGAAAAGTTTTTGTTTTAAGTCAACGTAGTTACTTGAGTCAGTGTTTGCCTTCATTAACATTTAGGCGTGTCTTTCTTTGTTTTATAGGCCTTCACAGGAACGACATTTTTATTAGTCCTCTTTTAACAAAGGACTTTGACTTTCGTAGAGGTAGGTCGTCCCGAATCCAAGCTGACATAAGTATAACAAATGAAGAGTCATGTCACCTTATTGTTTATAAAATCTTGTATTCACCTCGTATCAATAGACGACTTAGAGATTTGAATTCCGTGTTGATGTGGAAGTGTCAGGTTTCAACGAATATTGATGACTACGTTGCACATTAATCCCTCAACCACAGTCTGGCCATGTATTGAACCCGACACTAAAGTGACGTCCGTTGACACGTGAAAGTAGACCCTCCGTTTTACTTTATATGTGAAAAAAGAAAGGAAAATCTCCTATCCACAGAGACTTTCGATTAGGTGTAAAAACAAAAATTGGAGACTATTAACCTTTTCCAGTCAGAAGTAAGGTTAGGGTTTCTTTCAGTTACGGTTTCTTACGAGTTTGATGGTATGTTAACGTGAGTAGAATGTGTGATCCTTCACTCACTTTAACGAGTCAGTACAGACTGAGAAACGCTAGGGTACCTGACATCGGATAGTTTGAGGAGGTAAGTACCCTAAAAGGTCCGTTCTTACGACCTCACCTAACGGTAAAGGAAGAGGTCCCCTAGAAGGGTTGGGTCCTTAGCTTGGGCCCAGAGGACGTAACGTTCGTTTACAAAGTGGCAGACTCGGTGGTCCCTTCACTTTCATTACGAGTTTTAAGGGGTTCGGTCCGAACTCGTCATACACTTGGTACTTGAAGGTCTACAAGTTCGACCAAAATCTTTTCCGTCTCCTTTGTCTCTAGTTTAACGTTTATAGACGACCTAGTACCTTTTTCGTTCTCTCAAGGTCTTTTTGTAGATTAAGACGAAATAACTGACACGGTTTCGGAAACTGACACACCTGGTGTTATTTGACACCTTTTATGACTTTCTCTACGATTGGACCTTTTATGACTTTCTCTACGATTGGACGGAGAACTCTTTGTATATACGTCCAGTCCTTCGTTTTCAAACTTGACCTGTACCTTGTTGTCTGACCAAGGTTTATCCTTTTCCTCCTGTAGTTCCAACATACAACAGTGGGACGAATAAATTGAAGATACGTCTCATGTAGTACTGTTTGCGACCCGACCTTCTTCGTGTTCGACCTTAGTTCTAACGGTCCTCTTTACAGTCAGTGGAGTCTATACGTCTACTGTGGTGGGAATACCGTCTTTCACTTCTCCTTGATTTTTCTGAAAACTACTTCCACTTTCTCCTCTCATTTTTTCAACCGGATTTCGAGTTGTAAGTCTTTTGCTTCTAGTACCGTAGACCAGGGTAGTGACGTACCCTTTATCTACCCCTTTGTCACCTTTGTCACAGTCTGAAATAAAACCCCCCGAGGTTTTAGTGACGTCTACCACTAACGTCGGTACTTTAATTTTCTGTGAACGAGGAACCTTTGTTACAATACTGGTTGGATCTATCGTATAAGTTTTCGTCTCCGTAATGAAACGGTTGTCTTCAGACAGATCAGTTCAGATACTAAAAAGGTCACCAGTACACACCTACATTCTCAACCTGACACTTCTTTCGAGTTACGACCTCTTAACCACGAAAGTTTGACACCACAACTTCTTCTGAGAACTCTCAGGGAACCTGATGTTCCTCTAGGTTGGTCAGGTATGACTTCCTCTAGTCGGGACCCTAAAGCAACCTTCCTTACTACGATTTCGACTTAGAGGTCATGAAACTGGTGGAGTACGCTTCTCAACTGAGTAACCTTTTCTGAGACTACGACCCTCCCTAACCCTCGTCCTCCTCTTCCCCTGCTGTCTCCTACTCTACCGACCTACCTTAGTGACTGACGTATCTACACTCAAACTCACTTGAGACCCTCAACCACTACGTGTCCCTTCGGACCACACGACGCTAGGTACTCCCGTGTTTCTGACCCTGTGCTGACTCACTGCCCTGACTCGACTTGACTTGTTCGTTTTCCTCAACTAAAAATTTTCCGTAAACACACGTTTACAGTTTGCAACAACATGATTTACGTTCACTCAATGTCTCTGTCTTTTTCGGTAACATACATTAAATACATATAAATATACGTTAACATAGGAAAATAAGTCTTCTTCAGATTTTATTAGTCTATTCGGTCAACCATTAAAGACTTCTTAGGGAAACTTCCACAGAGGTCGAATCCTCCAGGAGACACTCTAGGTCCCCTCACCTCTAGACCCACTCGTTTCTAAAACTGTCGGAGAAACATTATGTAATAAGACGTCCCAAAAAAATGACTCAGTGGTCCCTTCGGATCGAAGGAGTTGAGGAGGAGTTATTTCTTAAAAGGGCTTTCATGTTTAGTGTCCTTCTTCGTTATTGACTGGTTCTCGATTTCGGACGACGGAGACACTCAGACCCCCGAAGAACCAACCCCGACTGTTTCCCTGGACACGCAAATTGTAAGTCTCGGGACCTCAATTTTTCACTTAACCTCCCCTCTTAATATTTCCCGTGTTACGAAACTCCTCCCGACTGATATCCCTTTTTTCTACAACGGTTTCTGTTCGGTGTATTAATTGGAAACTCTATTAACTGAGAAATTCGGTAGGAAGAAAAATTTTCATTAGAACCTGCCAGGATTCTACCACCTCCTTATCCTGACCTTCTGGTGAAGAGGGAGTGTTTAAGGAGTTTTCTTGTAAAGTTGAGACTCGTTTGAGGTGTTTTGTTGAAGACTTACGACCATCTCATGTAGTCCGTTGGTCTTTTCGTCTGTTAACAGAAGTTTTTGTCCATCCTTTTTTATGTTTTCTACTTTTCTCTCCGTTTCCTCCACCCTTTCCTCGAGGAAGGCTCCTTCCCTTCGGACAGGGTCCTTACCTTAAAATTCTTCTCTCCAAAGGTTTGTGGTCCTTTGTGAGAGGGACGACTCAGACACCGCTCGGAACCTTTGTGTCTCCCGTTGTATTGTCCTTCCTTTTTATTTATTTATTAATTTTGGTTGTCTAATGTTCGGGTTGTCATTGAGGGGATCGTCTTTCCGTAGTGTCTGCGGACGTAGGCGGTGATCGTTAATCCCCGTCCCGTCCCCTCACGCCCTCCGCGTCCGACGTCTCTAAACATTTTTAGTCCATTCCTGCGGGGTACGTATTGGTCTTGCTAGATTGATCCGATCGTTGGGTCTGACACCCTATCGATGGTACACTTTTCGAACTTGTAATCTGTGGTGGTCCTGGTGCGTGTCTTGTTTCCTGTCTTGACTTTTTCGGCCGACGTCTGGTAGGGGACGGTCCCTGTCCGTCGGTCTCGGTATTGCCGACCTTTCCCCGTTAACGTCGGGGTCTCTCTAAGATGGATGGTTCGACGTTCGTGCGAAGAAACGATTCTGAAGACCCCCACGACCTGTCGGTGGTAGACGGAGTGTTCCCTGAGGTCACCATGTGGGTCTTTTGACTCGTCGTCTCTGTCTTTTCCGCTGTTAAGCGTCTCTGGCTCGAGCGGTTAAAGGACTCGATGGACCTGGACCCTTCCCGTGTTTTGTGTCAGAGTTGACTTAGACTCGGAGACTCCTGATGGACTCCTGGTTTGGACTCACCGAATCTGACGCCTCCACGTGCGTCGGATCCCGGTCGGAGTCTGCCAAGGGCCGACTCGTAGCATCTTAGTCTCACCAAACACGTGATGTTCTTCCCTGTCTAGGTCGCCCCGACTCTGTGACACACGTGAGTTGTCACGATAAACAAACGTCGTAGGGGGGGAGGGGTGTCGCACTGACTTGATCACTGGGATTTTACGGTCGTTTGTCTTCTTCAATTTGTCTCCCTTGCGGAACCTTCACTGGGGTGTGCCGGGTGTTGTAGTCTCTTCCCGGTCTTTATAGAAAATAAAAATGTTAGTAAGGAAAGGGGGGGGGGGAAAAAAAAGAACGAAAATAAAAAGGATTGAAAAAAAAATTAACAACAGAAGATAAAGAGGAGATTAAAAATAAAGATATTAGATGACGATGAAAAGTTTTTTTTTGATGAAAAAATTCCGCTTGTGGTATATATCAGAAATACACCAACAACAACCTCAAGAAATTATTAATAACACCGAAAAAAAAAAAGGAGAGAAAAAAAAAAAGAAAAAAGGAAGACGAAGAAAAGAAATTATAACATAAAAACTTTTAGGTTGGTGATGAGATCTAAAAATTAGAAACGAAAAACCAAAAACAACAGTTAAAACACGTAAATTTTTGGGTTTGTAGTGATGGGTTAAAATAAACTCTCACTCTAAAGACCGAACTGGTGAGGGAAGAGGAAACCTGAGAGGAAAAAGAGGTGGTCCACGGGAGAGACAGAGAATAGAGGGGGTAGAGAAGAGATAGGTTGAGACACTTAGAGACACACAAGATCTGCGACCTCTTGTGGATTCCTTGACCAATGACCGTCCTAAACAGAGAGAGGAAAAGTAAGGAGAGATAATAGGAGGACCGGTGGAGACAGAGGAAGGAGGGAGAGGAGAAGGGACATATTGAGACATTTATGAAGACTCGTCAGGTCTGATACCTCACGTGTATTCCTTCACTGATGACCGTTCGAACGAGAGAGGAGAAAACTAGAGTAGTGTAGAGTAAGGTCAGTGGAGATTTATGGGGGAGGGAGAAAAGAAGAGGGACATTGAGTTACTTGGAGAGACCCACAGGGAGTTTCACCTCTTTGAAAAGTAGAAATTGGATCTACAAAATAGTAGCTACGACATACCTACCTCTTTAGATCTCCGATGACATTTTTGTTATGACTTTTGGTCTTCTTCCTCCGAATTCAGGTTTCGGACTCTTGTAGTCTCTTGAGGACTTAAGTCCCTTGTAATTCGTTATCTTCGAGTAGTTTACGGAGGTATGGATGTGACTTTGGTTCGAGGTGGGTTCCCGGTTGTTCAAGGTCTCATTCTGTATGGTGTGTTTAAGAGGTCGTTGTGTCCTTGTGTGGGGACTCGAAGTTATATGTCCGTCGAGTTTCGATGAGGTTTTGTAAACTCCAGAGTATTGGGTAATGACCAGTGAGGTGACGTGAGGTATCTCTTCTTTAGGTCGAGGTGGGTGGTCTTGAGGTTGTGTTCGGAGGGATTGGTCCTTTGGAACTGTTCTGTGACTATGTTGGGGTGGGTGTCACTCCTTCGAGGTATTATTTCTCTTGAGGTGTTTAATGGTCTTATAATTTTCGGGTAGGGTTTGCGTCGTTATATTGGTTCTACTTCTCTGTCTCCTTATGGGTCGTCCAATTCCGTGTCCTCTTTACGGGTGGTTTGGTTTGTTTTCTCCTTCTCTATCCCTTAGATGGACTCTTTCTTAAGACTTATAACTGTCACTTTTAATAGGTTTTAGAACTTTAGTTTTACCTTAGTGTCTATTTATCGGATCTCTGTTCCTAACTCTTCCACGTTCTTTCCAAATTGTTTCTGGATCTTCTTTATTTTTTCTCAGTTATATATTACTTATTACGTTATTTACTCTAGTCTTTGTGAGACCTCCGTTGTTTATCATCTTATTACCTCCGTCTTCTATCCTAATCACTTTATCTTCTATCTTACCATCTTTATTTACTTAGTCTCTCCTTTTTTTTCTTTTTGCTTAATTTTCTTTACTCCTGTTAGAGTATCTGGAACTCCTGTTGTACTTTGCGAGGTTGTAAGCTTAATATCCTCAGGGTCTTCTTCTTCTGGTTTTCTTTCTGGTACTCTTTTAG
>SJYO01034282.1:0-10000 GCA_006410555.1 Capra ibex
TAAAAACAGATATATATATATATATATATAATTTGTTTAAAAAAATAGGGTTCTTTTTGAAAGCTAATGGTAGGCTATTAAAACGAAAGTTAAAGGAGCAATAACTAAATTTTTTTAATTAAAAAATGATAATAGTAAAAATATATATAGGAATTTCTCTGGAGCTGTTGTGGGCAATGTGGGTGTCAGTTCAGTGTCAGATAGTCCCTTGTTATGGTTTGTACTTGTTCTTGAAGTCTATAGGTGCACCTAAAATGCACAGTCTCCAGTATGAAGTACAGGATTTTAATCTGGTGCACCTGCCACTTCCAGTGTGATTCCCTCTTCTTTGTTTATTTTGGCTATTTCTGTTTGCAAGTCTCTTCAGTGTCTAATTTCTGCCCTGACATAGCGGGTGAAAGTGCCCACTTATTTAGGCTCATTAGTTCAGTTGTGATGTGGAGAGTGAGGGACACTGCAAACAAATACCGCTGGCATGTGTGGGGAGTGCTCGCAGTAGACGGACCACACTAGGCTTGCCACAGCCCAAGGTGGCATGTACTTCTCAAATCTACATTGCTCAGTCTCCAGGGTACTCTGCAGGGGCACTGTCCCAAGTGAACCCTGCTATTCATGCAGTTCCCAGGACTAAGCCACTCAGGTTCTCGGGTGTTCTGCAGGGGCACAGACCCAGATGGCCTGGGTGGTTGGTGCTCTTCCCAGCTCTGAGCAGCTCAGGTGACCGAGTGCTTGATGAGTGCACCCTCCCAGTGGGCCGTGCATCTTATTCACCTGCCCTGTCCAAGCCACTTTGTTTCCCAGGTGTGCTGTAAGAGCACAGTCCCAGGCATGCTGTGTGTCTCCTCTGAACAGCTTATCTCAGGATGTGACACTCCTGGAAGATGTCAACCATTCAGGATCCCAGGAAGATGTGGTTAGCAACTGGGAATCTGCTCACACTTTGGTGGAAGATGTGAATTCTTAGGTCAAGATTGCAGCAGCCCCTACTTTCTGGCTCTGCTATTTGCAGGCCGGCCTTTCTGCTTCTGGGGAGGGAGGGTCCTATACAGCAGCAGGCTTCCTCTCCTTTGGTATTCATTCAATCCTTTGTTCTGTGAGTGCACCAGGGGTCACCGTGAAGTGACTTTCTTGGGAAAGTTTCTTTCTTTCTTTCTTTTTCTTAATCTCTCTGGCGATCCCACGGTTTGGGTTGCTATCTCACATTAGTTCCCTCAGATTGTTCTCATGGCATTCAGGCCCGGTTGTTACCCTAAAAACCGATGATGCTGCCTGCACCTCCCTGCCCAGCCCCCGCTTGCTGGTGGCAGACAAAAGCCTCTGGGCCACTTCTCCACTGGCAGTTGCGGTTAGGCATGTATTCTGTGTTGTTTTTTTTTTTTTCTCCCCCTCCCAGTTATGTTGCCTCTGAGATTCCAAAACTCCCCACAGACATGCCTGTGAGAGGGTTTCCTATGGTGTGGAAACTTCTCCTCCTTCACGACTCCCTCCCCGGGACGGGTCTCCATCTCTAAATGTTTTGTCTCTGTTTTTGTCTTTTATATTTTGTTCTACCTGCTGTTGAAGAGATTGGGCTGCCTTACTGGGTGTCTGGAGTCCTCTGCCAGCATTGAGAAGTTGTTTTGTGGAGGTTGCTCAACATTCAAATGATCTTTTGATGGATTTCTGGGGGAGAAAGTGATATCCCTGTCCTATTCCTCTGCCATCTTGGGGCTGCTCCTTTTTATATAAATATATTTGTGTATTTGGTTTTGACTGTACCGAGTCTTTGTTGCTGCATGGACTTTTCTCTAGCCGCAGAGAGCAGGGACTACTCTCTAGTTGCGGTACACTGGCTTCTCATTGCTGCGGCTTCTCTCATTGCAGAGCACAGGCTCTAGGGTGTGTGGGATTCAGTAGTTAGACTCAGTAGCAGCACTTAGACTCAGTAGTTTTGGTTCCCGGGCTCCAGGGCACAGACTCAATGGTTGTGGGGCATGGGATTAGTTGCTCCTCAGCATGTTAGATCTTCCTGGATCAGGGATCAAACCTGTGTGTCTCCTGCATTGGCAGGCAGATTCTTCACCACCGAGCCACCAGGGAATCCCTGCAGCTTTATCTGTAATAGAAAATATTTGGAAACCAAAATGTCCACCAACACGTGTATGGCTAAAGGAACTATGGCACATCCATACCACAGACTACTACACAGGAGTAGAAAGGAGTGGACTTTTGACACACACAGCTTGTATGTACCTCAAGGGCATTATGCTGACTGGAAGAATTCCACCTGAAAGGTCACATAGTGCATGACTCCTTTTTACATAATCGTCTCAATGGAGAACAGTATAATGGTTGCCCAAACTTAGGGATGGTGCCAGGGAGGGTAGTGGGTATGACTATAAAGGGATAACAGGAGGAAGATCTTTGTGGTGATGGAACAGTTTTGCATCTTGATTACAGCAGTGGCTACACAAACCCACACATATGAAAAAAATGACATAGAACCATACACATGCTTTGTACCAGTGCCAGTTTACTGGTATTGATGTGGTATTATAGTAATGCAAGATATAACTATCTTGGGGGATATATGAGCTATTAAGCATCTTGAAGGGAGACTGTGTGAAGGGTGCCTGGGACCCTCCTGCACTATCTTTGCAACTTCCTGTGCATCCATGATTTAAAAAATGTTAAAATAAACAGAAACAAAAAAGCAACAGCCACACACACCCACACACATATCCCGTCAGATCTAGTGCTTCTTCTGGGATTCAACCAATAAAATTGACAGAAAGCATTTAAAAAACAAGCCAGAAACAACATCACATAGATGTTTTATGCATCATTGGTGACGAGGTAAGGGCGGAAAGGAAACCCAAGGAGGACAAGTGATGGCTTGCACCATGGGGACAGTATTATGCAGAGTACAGAACCATTGTTATCTAGTTGCCCTTGCCATGGAGGAACTCCTCCCAGCATGCCCTAAGGTGGCCCTAAAATTACTAGAGGAAAGATTGCTACATTCCTGGAGCTGGATTGGATCACAAGCTGATAAGATTCCTCATCACAAGGCTGGATCCTGTTCTTCCCCCGACCATGTTCCCAAAAGGATTTTGCCCAAGGGGTTGGCAGTGTTGGCTTTCCTGACCCCCTCTATTCTGGATCTAAGATGAAAGTTTTAGATTTAGTCTTTCCATTCTTTTAGGAGCATTCTTTTCTGAAACATTCTTTTGTTTTTCTGCTGCCTCTGTTTTGGGCTCTTCTCTTTTTCCTGTACCCGTTCTTGTAGAAGAGGGGGTTGGGTGGAGCCAGAGTTGAGCATCAAGTTACTAAGTTCTTGTATTAGTTCATCCCAGGAGGAAGAATGAGAGGTTGCTTTTCTCCCCGTTGAGATTCCAGAAGTGTTCCCCATATATCTCTGGCAGTAGCAGCATTCACATTTGAATCTCTTCTGATCTATATCACACGAAGAAGAGGTTTTTGCTTTTCTGTCAGTCTGATAAGGTGCCATGGGCTTGACATATCTCCGTTTGGTGTGTTCCACTAACTTCTTTTTATTCTGAGGTAACCAGGAATTTCCCCATTGTTGTTCTTCTTCCATCCTGTCAAAGGAAAACACACACACACACACACACACACACACACACACACACACACACACACATGTTAGAAACATAAGGAGAATATTTAAAACATGGCTTGTTATGTATCACCTGCTAACACACCATACACACATTTCAGAAAGAGTCCCTGACGATTTCAGCAACTGAAATCTGTGTTTCTAATGTATTTGTTTGGTCATGTCTTTTAGTGGGCACCAATATAAACGATTTAGTCTGAAAAATTAGGATATTGGTTTTAAACCAAATTGCTTCCTAACTGAATTACACATGCCACAAGAAACCTCAGAATCGCATTTCTCTAAGTGGAGAGTACAGATCACAGTTTCTTTTCTTTTCTTTTTTTTTTTTTTTTTCTCTTGAAATCATTTAGCTCTTCTCTTTTATTCTGTTAATATAGTGAACTACATTGATTGATTTTTGTGATAAGAACACTTAGCATAAGATGTATACTCTTAGCAAACTTTTAAGTATGCAGTACAGTATGGTTACCAATAGACACAGTTGTTTTTTTTTTTTAATGTACAAATACCCATATCTGAAGTACCACTACACAAAACAGCCCGCTCTTTATCCTTCCGCCCCCCAATTTAATTGAGGCATAATTGACAAAGCAAAAATGTATGTTTTTAAGATGCACAACGTGATGATTTGGTATACATATACATTGTGTTATGATTACATATCAAAATATATCTTCTTGATTAAACATTATAGTATGGATTCACGTTCACATATGAAAGATGTTTTCTGTGATTTCTTTGCTTCCTTCACATTGCTTATGTGGAATTTGTACTGTCAAGATTCAAATTATTGGCTCTTGATGGCAATTGTTATGTATCTTCTTGTTTGAGCTTATTTCCATATTTGAACCTGTACATAGCATATTGCTCCCTGGTAATACCAGGGCTTCCCTGGTAGCTCAGCTGGTAAAGAATCTGCCTGTGATGCAGGAGATCCCAGTTCAATTCCTGGGTGGGGAAGATCTGCTGGAGAAGGGATAGGTTACCCACTCCAGTATTCTTGGGCTTCTCCAGGAGCTCAGCTGGTAAAGAAGCTGCCTGCAATGAGGGAGGCCTGGGTTCGATCCCTGGGTTGGGAAGATCCCCTGGAGAAGGGAAAGTTTACCCACCACAGTATATTCTGCTCTGGAGACTTCCACGAACTCTTTAGTCTATGGGGTCGCCAAGAGTCTGGCATGACTGTGCGACTTTCACTCACTCACTCACTCACAGTATATTGCACACTCCATCTCTGCAGGGGTGAATAGCCCTGTGGCTTCATGGGTGCTGGATTCCTTGACTTAACTTTATGTTTACACAACCAGCAGTCTGACTAAACAGAATAGTCTTTTGTCATTCCTTTTATTATTGTAGGAATTGCTTCCATGTCTTCTGGAATCAAATATTTCTGGAGGCATCTTAGGAAAACATGCTACAGACTGCATTTGTAAAAACGAGTTTAAAAATACATTTTCTTTCTGCTGAATCCAAGGAAAAAGAAATTCTTCCAAAAGTTCGAGACCTTACTAGAAATATATCTCAGTGCTGATCGTTCTCTTTTCACAAAAGAAAGAAAGAAAGAAAGAAAGAAAGAAAGAAAGAAAGAAAGAAAGAAAGAAAGAAAGAAAGAAAATTCATCCATATTTACACAGTTCGTCATCACAGATTTTTTTTCTCTAACATTTCCTTTCTGTTTGCACTCTCTATTTTAAGGAAATAAATTATCCTTATGTTCTTGTACTTCTCTCTTCAATAACTATTGTTTTCTCTAAACCCTTTAGATGTTTCCTTCTATTAGTCACTGCATTTATCTCCAGCCTTTAACCTTGGTAGCCATTTAACTATCAGCCCTGTCCCTATTTCTAATATTGATTGAATCTGTATTGGTGTGCTCTTGATCACTAGTTGCCCTAGTTCTGCACTATCCCATTTCAATTCAGGTCACTATGTTTATTTTATATAGTAAAACTTTTGAAAATCATGTCTTAAGTAGTTAGGAGAAATGGTGGAAAGCTTTTTGTCCTTGAGCGCTTCTCTTTTGAATTAACTCTTAGTAACATTTTCTTTATTTTTAATGTTACAAAGTTGTCCTGCCATTTGTCATTTTGTTTCTTTCCCTCTTGGGCACATCTTTTATCTATTTATTTATTTATTAAATTTTTATTGGAGTATAGCTGATTTACAATGTTGTGTTATTTTCAGGTGTACAGCAAAGTGAAGCAGTCATACATGTACCTACATCTCCACTCTCTTTTAGATAATTTTCCCATATAGGTCATTACAGAGTACTGAGTAGAGTTCCCTGTGCTATACAGTAGGTCCATATTAGCTATCTATTTTATATATAGTAGTGTGCATATATCAATCCCAATCTCCCAATGTATCCGCCTCCTCCTCACCCCTTGTCCCGCCAGTAGCCATGAGTTAGTTTTCTACATCTGTGACTCTATTTCTGTTCTGTAAATAAGTTCATTTATATCATTTTTTAATATTCCACACACAAACAATTTCATATGACATTTGTCTTTTTCTGCCTGACTTACTTCGCTCAGTATGACAATCTGTAGGTCTATGCACGTTGCTGCAAATGGCATTATTTCATTCCATTTTATGGCTGAGTAATATTCCACTGTATATACATACCACATCTTCTTTATCCATTTGTCTGCTTCCATGTCCTGGCTATTTAGACAGCACTACGATGAACATTGGCCTGCCTGTCGCTTTTTGAATTATGGCTTTCTCCGCATATATGCCCAGGAGTGCGATTGCTGGATCACACGGGGCCTCATTTCTTTATCTTTGTTTTTATTTTCATTACTCTAGGAGGTGGATTGAAAACGATCTTGCTGTGATTTATGTCAGAGAGTGTTCCGCTTTTGTTTTCCTCTAAGAGTTTTATAGCATTCGGCTTTACATTTAGTTTAAATTTTAATTTTGTGCATGGTGTTAGGGCGTGTTCTCATTTCATGCATTTACGTGTAGCTGTCCAGTTTTCCAGGCACCACTTATTGAAGAGACTGTCCCTTTGCCATTATAAATTATTGCCTCCATTGACATAGATTCAGTTCAGTCACTCAGTCGTGTCTGACTCTTTGTGATCCCATGGACTGCAACACGCCGGGCTTCCCTGTCCATCATCAACTCCTGGAGCTTACTCAAACTCATGTCCATTGAGTCGGTGATGCCATCCAGCCATCTCATCCTCTGTCGTCCCCTTCTCCTCCTGCCTTCAATCTTTCCCAGCATCAGGGTCTTTTCCAGTGAGTCAATTCTTCGCATCAGGTGGCCAAAGTATGGGAGCTTCAGCTTCAGCATCAGTCCTTCCAATGAATATTCAGGACTGATTTCCTTTAGGATGGACTGGTTTGATCTCCTTGCAGTCCAAGGGACTCTCACGAGTCTTCTCCAACACCACAGTTCAAAGGCATCAGTTCTTTGGCGCTCAGCTTTCTTCACAGTCCAACTCTCACATCCATACATGACCACTGGAGAAACCATAGTTTTGACTAGACGGACCTTTGTTGGCCAAGTAATGTCTCTGTTTTTCAATATGCTGTCTAGGCTTGTCATAGCTTTTCTTCCAAGGAGCAAGGGTCTTTTAATTTCATGGCTGCAGTCACCATCTACAGTGATTTTGGAGCACAAGAAAATAAAGACTCTCGCTGTTTCCATTGTTTCCCCATCTATTTGCCATGAAGTCATGGGACCAGATGCCATGATGTTCGTTTTCTGAATGTTGAGTTTGAAGTCAGCTTTTTTCACTCTCCTCTTTCACTTTCATCAAGAGGCTCTTCTGCTCCGCTTTCTGCCATAAGGGTGGTGTCATCTGCATATCTGAGGTTATTGACATTTCTCCCGGCAAACTTGATTCCAGCTTGTGCTTCATCCAGCCCAGCATTTCGTATGAGGTACTCTACATATAAGTTAAACAAGAAAGGTGACAATATACAGCCTTGACGTACTCCTTTCCCAATTTGGAACCAGTGCGTTGTTCCATGTCCAGTTCTAACTGTTGCTTCTTGACCTGCATTCAGATTTCTCAGGAGGCAGGTAAGGTGATCTGGTATTCCCGTCTCTTTGAGAATGTTCTTCAGTTTGTTGTGATCCACACAGTCAAAGGCTTTGGTGTAGTCAATAAAGCAAAAGTAAATGCTTTTCTGGAACTCTCTTGCTTTTACTATGATCCAGCAGATGTCGGCAATTTGATCTCTGGTTCCTCTGCCTTTTCTAAATCCAGCTTGAACGTCTCAAAGTTCATGGTTCACATTCTGCTGAAGGCTGGCTTGGAGGATTTTGAGCATTACTTTGCTAGCATGTGAGATGAGTGCAATTGTGTGGTAGTTTGAACAATCTTTGGCATTGCTTTTCTTTGGGACTGGAATGAAAACTGACCTCTTCCACTCCTGTGGCCACTGCTGAGTTTTCCAAATTTGCTGGCATATTGAGTGCAGCACTTTTACAGCATCAACTTTTAGGATTTAAAATAGCTCAACTGGAATTCCATCACCTCTGCTAGCTTTTTTTGTAGTGATGCTTCCTAAGGCCCACTTGACTTCACATTCCAGGATGTCTGGCTCTAGGTGAGTGGTCACACATCATGGTTATCTGGGGCAGAAAGGTCTTTTTTTGTATAGTTCTTCTGTGTATTCTTGCCAACTCTTCTTAATATCTTCTGCTTCTGTTAGGTCCATACCATTTCTGTCCTTTATTGTGCCCATCTTTGCATGAAACATTCCCTTGGTATCTCTAATTTTCTTAAAGAGATCGCTAGTCTTTCCCATTTTATTGTCTTCCTCTATTTCTTTGCATTGATCACTGAGGAAGGCTTTCTTATCTCTCCTTGCTATTCTTTGGAACTCTGCATTCAGATGAGTATGTCTTTCCTCTTCTCCTTTGCCTTTAGCTTCTCTTCTTTTCTCAGCTGTTTATAAGGCCTCATCAGACAACCACTTTGCCTTTTTGCATTTCTTTTTCTTGGGGATGGTCTTGATCACTGCCTTCTGTACAGTGTCATGAACCTCTGTCCATAGTTCTTCAGGCACTCTGTCTATCAGATCTAATCCCTTGAATCTATTTGTCACTTCCACTGTATAATTGTAAGGGATTTGATTTAGGTCCTAACTGAATGGCCTAGTGGTTTTCCCTAATTTCTTCAATTTCAGTCTGAATTTGGCAATAAGGAGTTCAAGATCTGAGTCACAGTCAGCTCCCAGTCGTGTTTTTGCTGACTGCATAGAGATTCTCCATCTTTGCCTGCAAACAATATAATCAATCTGACTTCAGTACTGACCATCTGGTGATGTCCATGTGCAGAGTCTTCTCTTGTGTTATTGGCAGATGGTGTTTGCAATGACCAGTGTGTTCTCTTGGCAAAACTCTGTTAACCTTTCTCCTGCTTCATTCTGTACTCCTTGGCGAAATTTGCCTGTTACTCCAGGTATCTCTTGACTTCCTACTTTTGCATTCCAGTCCCCTATAATGAAAAGGACATCGTTTTGGGGTGTTAGTTCTAGAAAGTCTTGTAGGTCTTCATAGAACCGTTAAACTTCAGCTTCTTCAGCATTACTGGTCAGAACAGGGCTTCCTTGGTGGCTCAGAGATTAAAGCGTCTCCCTGCAATGCGGGAGACCTGGGTTCGATCCCTGGGTCGGGAAGATCCCCTGGAGAAGGAAATGGCAACCCACTCCAGTATTCTTGCCTGGAGAATCTCACGGACGGAGGAGCCTGGTGGGCTACTGTCCACGGGGTCGCAAAGAGTCAGACACGACTGAGCGACTTCACTTTCTTTCACTTTCAATGGTCAGGACATAGACTTGCATTACTGTGGTACTGAATGGTTTGCCTTGGAAATGAACAGAGATCATTCTGTCGTTTATGAGATTGCACCCAAGTACTGAATTTTGGAGTCTTTTGTTGACTATGAGGGCTACTCCACTTCTTCTAAGGGATTCTTGTCCACAGTAGTAGATATAATGGCCATCTGTGTTAAATTCACCCTTTCCAGTCTACTTTAGTTCACTGATTCCTAAAATGTCGATGTTCACTCTTGCCATCTTCTTTGTTTGACCACTTCCAATTTACCTTGATTCATGGACCTAACATTCCAGGTTCCTATGCAATATTGTTCCTTACAGCATTGGACTTTACTTCCATCACCAGTCATGTCCGCAGCTGGGTGTTGTTTTTGCTTTGGCTCAGCCTCTTCATTCCCTCTGGAGCTCTTTCGCCACTGTTCTCCAGTGCTATATTGGGCACCTATTGACCTGGGGAGTTCATCTTTCATCTTTTTCCTGTTTCATACTGTTCATGGGGTTCTCAAGGCAAGAATACTGAAGTGGTTTGCCATTCTCTTCTCCAGTGGACCACGTTTTGTCAGAACTCTCCACCATGACCTGT
>SJYO01034299.1:0-10000 GCA_006410555.1 Capra ibex
AACCTCCTAATTTATTTTAATACTGTAGTCATTATTTCTCATCACCCATTCCGGACCCTAATCCATCCCACAGTCAATGTCGGGGTGGTGGACGACGACACTACCTCTGACGACCGACCGAGCGACGTAAGGTGTCCAGTGATCCACACTTTATACTAACCCTGATGTCTGTCTNTAATTTATTTTAATACTGTAGTCATTATTTCTCATCACCCATTCCGGACCCTAATCCATCCCACAGTCAATGTCGGGGTGGTGGACGACGACACTACCTCTGACGACCGACCGAGTGACGTAAGGTGGCCAGTGATCCACACTTTATACTAACCCTGATGTCTGTCTCCAAACATTGTGACATACCCTCCTTCACTACTTTTGGTAGGGGTTCTTCTTGACGTTTTTCCGTTTACCACCAGACTCTTCCGGAAAGTTTATCGACTCACTTCTTCTCTTCACTTTTCGTTTCCTCTTTTCCTTTCTATATAGGTGGACTTACGTCTCAAGACTCCGTATCCTTCCTCACTCTTCTATCGGAAGGATTCGTAAGTTACGTTTCTTTATCTCCTTTTAGTATCTGACTCTTTCTGATCTATAGAGTAGTTCTTTCAATCCGTAAGGTTCCCTTATAAAGTACGTTCCTCCCCGTGTTATTTCCTGTTTTCGCCATTCCTGGACTGGCTTCGTCTGTTATGATTCTTCTCCACGGTTCTCATGTGTCTTGATAAAAATTACTGACCCTATTGGTGCTACGAGACGAGTGAGTCGATCTCGGTCTGAAGGACCTCGTTCTTCAGTTAACCCGGAATCCTTGATGGTGATACTTATTTCGATCACCTCCACTACCTTAAGACCGACTTGATACAGTTTAGGATTTACTACTCCGATACTTTCACGACATGAGTTATGGGGCCGTTTGAACCTTTTGAGTCGTCACCGGTGTCATGACTTTTTCCAGTCAAAAGCAAGGATAGGGTTTCTTACAAGTCTGATGGTTGTTAACGTGAGTAGAGTGTGTGATCGTTTCCTTACGAGTTTCGGAGGTTCAGAAGTTGTCGTTCACTTGGTTCTTGAAGATCTATTAGTTCTCCCTACATCTTTTCCGTCTCCTAGGTCTCTCATATAGCGGTTGTTGGCGACCTAGTGTCTTTTTCGTTTTCTTAAGCTCTTTTTATACGTCAAGACGAAGTGCCTCATACGATCTCGTAACCTGACATACCTAGTGTTGTTTGACTTTTTACGAATTCCTTTGTTGTTGTGGTCTTGTTAAATGGACGGGGACTCTTTAGACAAACGTCCAGTTCTTAGTTGCCAATCTTAGCCTGCACCTTGTTACCTGACCAAGGTTTAACCTCCTTTCCTCATGCACTTCCGACAGATAACGGTGAAACGAATAAATTGAAGATACGTCTCATGTAGTTTCCTTTCCAGCCTAAGTTACTTTGAGTTCTACCTTAGTGGAGTCTATATGTCTACTGTGGTGGTAAACAGTCTTTCACTCCTCTTTGACTTCTCAGACATGACTACTTTCAGTTTCACCTGTCACTTTTTAGACCGAATCTTGAGTTATAAGTTTTTTGCTTCGGGTACCGTAGGCCAGGGTAGTGAAGTACGACTTATCTTTCTGTTTGTCACCTTTGTGACTGTCTGAAATGAAAGGAGTCGAGGTTTTAGTGAGGTCTACGACTTACTTCGGTACCTTAAGTTCCTGTGAACGAGGAACCTTCTTTTCGATACTGTTTGGGTCCCTCGTGTAATTTTTCGTCTCTATGATTAGATGACTGTTTCCAGGTAGGTCAGTTTCGATACCGCAAAGGACATCAGTACCTACCCACACTCTTGACCTGGTATTTCTTTCGACTTTCGGTTTCTTACCCAACTGCGAAAACCTGACACCACATCCTTTTCTGAGAACTCTCAGGGGACCTAAAGGTCTTCTAGTCGGTCAGTTAGCATTTCTTTTAGTCAGGACTTATAAGTAACCTTCCTGACTACGACTTTGAGGTTGTCACACCGATGGACTACTCTTCTTGACTACCTTACCTTTTTTGCGATTTGGACCCTTTCTGACTTGCGTCCTCCTGTTCCTCTACTGTGTCCTACAAACTACCGTAGTGACTGAGTTACAGGTGTTCCGACTCGTTCGATCCCCCTCGACCGTTCCTTGTCCCTTCGAACTACACGACATCAAGTACTCCAGTGTTTCTCAGTCAGTGCTGACTCACTGAGTTGACTTGACTTATTACGAATACTCTTGACAGGTGATATCGACTCAGGACCGAGGTCGAGATACTTCATAAGTTCCACAACCTTGTTCAGACTATGTCGTTCAGAGGCCCTTTAAGGTGATTGGGGTCTTTATGGACGTATAAAGTCTACAAGTATACTGTTGAAGTCGATACGTCTACTGTGGTGTGAAACAGTCTTTAGTTCCTCCTTGACTTCTCAGACATGACTACTTTCACTTTCACCTGTCACTTTTTCGACCGAATCTTAGTTGGAAGTTTTTGATTCCAGTACCGCAGGTCAGGGTAGTGAAGTACGACTTTTCTTTCCGTTTGTCTTTATACAGAACTTAAAGATTGACCACTATGACGTGAATCAGACCGTAGTCAAGTCAAGTCAAGTCAGTGAGTCAGTACAGGTCGAGGAACACTCGGGTACTTAGTGTCGTGCGGTCCGGAGGGACAGGTAGTGAGGACCTCAAGTGATTCTGAGTGTAGGTAACTCAGACCATACGACTTCGTGATTGTAGTATTTTCGATCCTCCCGTCAACGGTGTAAAAAGATAATTTAAACCGTTATTCAGGGTTCCGGAGGTCTGTACAGACTTCGTCGAGGGTGGTGGAGTCCTTCAGTCTAGCATCGAGTCTTTAGAAGGGAAGTAAGAGGAAAGGTTGAAGGAGGTAGTATAGTGGATGGACATCGTAAAAGACAGGGACCGGACCCTTTCTAAGAGACAAGAATCTCAGAAGTGACTTAAGGTACTCACGGGTAGGTAACAGGTATAAAACTCGGCGGACGACTGACTGACCGTTGTAAACTCCTTACCTTTACTCTCCGACTTCCGACAGGACGTGACTCTAATTAATTCAAGGGATCTCCCTTGGACGTGAAGGAAAATCGATTCGACTCACAACAATCACTAAACTTAGGATAACTAGACTAGTAGACCTTCTACTCGTAAAAGAGAGACTTTGACCGTAATTTCTGAAGATATACCGAAGTGAAACCCTCAAGCAGAAGAGGTTCCGGATGACATGGAATGACAATGGAGGTACAAGAATAAACTCGTACGGAACCAGGGCTACACGACGTCATCTCTGAGAAGGTCCGCAACGATTGTACCTGCCACCTCTCCAGAACGATCGTGTCAAAGAACTCGACCATCTCCTGAACTTCAGATATGAGAAATGTAAGGACCCCTACACGGGGACCGTACCGACTTTCACAATTACCACCCGAACGGACCTCGACACCAAAACGACGAGTATCACCGGGAACAACCCCAACTCCTGGTACATGGAGAGGTACCCAACCCCGGGAAGTCAGACCTCACCTAACATAAGGAAAAAAAAAAAAAAAAAAAGAAAAGGTCTATTCATCAATCCTCCGATCTTACCACTGGGGAAACCCCAGAGTCCTTAGGTCTCCTGACCTCTCTCCGCACCGTCGGTATCTGTTGTTTGAGACGACACCTGTTCCACTGTGGTTGTGCGGGTGGACCGGTTGACACACACCCCGTCCGGGTCCGTCGAGGTCACCAAACTCTCCGGAATACTGGGAGATCCGACGGAGTACCGATGACGTCGGATCACAGAACCACTTCCCTCCAAATTCCTCCGGATCTGGAGGGAGGAATGGTACTACGGTACCACTGGTACTGTAGTGTTGAAACACTAAAGTGATTACGTTATCCGTCGTTACGGAACCAGTGATGGTAAACGGAGGATCCTAAATTTTCCTCTCCTGACATAGAAAAATTACTCCAGTCTGACGGAAGGACTACACGAATAAACGTAGATGGTGACGGACACTTAATACGAGTAAGATTATCTAGTTGAACTGGGTACTTTCTCCTCATGTAAGATCGGGTCGACTTAGAGATTTTTCTGTGACTTTCGAGAATCCCTCGTACTCCTTAGGCACTCCTAATAGTCAACTACCCTTTTTCTCGAGAAAACGTAAAAGGTAAGGGACTTTTATATACATACTGTTTCGGTTATGTTATAACATTTAATTAATTGGAGACTAATTTTATTTCTTTAAAATTTCTTTTTTCATTCTTTTCCTACGGACAAAACTTTGACTGTCGAATAAAAGGTCTCTTTCACGTACATGACCAAACGATCACAACGATATTGTTTCACCGGGTATGGTCCATCGAAGTTATTTACAGAAGAGGTTTAGGACACCTAGTTAAGTCGTTAGTTTCCCAGTCGTCTAAACAGAAAAAGACTGCAGAGAAAACCTAACACTGACCGGTAAAAAACGGAAACAGAAGTGTATCATTACAGAGACACAAATAACACTGACTAGAGGACGAGAATATTTCACGGTCATCATAATTGGGTTGATGGATATATCTCTGGGATAAAGGTTTTCCCCAGTCTTTTCTTAATACTAAATACGTCAGACTGATATGTATTTCATGTCTGACAATGTCGAAGTTCTATATGTAAGACTCTCTTATGTTAAATAAGGTATTATAACTAAAAGAAGAAAGGTGAACCATGACGACATAGAAAGAGAGAGACAAGTGGGATACTTCATACAGAGGTGTTGTGTCTTTTGTTGACCAATTCTTTTTGCCTAACAGGTCCCCATTATGTCTTCTTCTGTTTTAAGTCTTAAATATTAGTTAGATCTTTAGAAGAGGAGTTTCTGTATTACCTTCCTTTCGTAAAGATAGAACCTCATTAATAATTTTATATTAAACTACGTGCGTTATTCCTTTGATGATTTTCTGACTGTTCTGTTTTCTATATGAAATGTATACGTAGGATCTTTTAGTCGAGTAATGTTTTAAAAGTTTTATTATACTCGGGAACTCATTCTGGCCTACTGTTGGAAACAGTGTGAACCAGGATTTAAGTGGACCATTAGCCCCCTCGATAGTCAGAGACGATTAAACTAAATATGTCTTCCTTTTTGACGAGTATGAAAAGACTCACATACACCAAAACTTGAGTCAGTAAGAGAGTCTCTCAGACAATGGCAGGTATCTGAACTTTCTATTGAACGATGACATTGTCTTACGGGTAGACAATCCGGTTGTAGAAATCCGGTTCGTTATAACTTTGTGACCTCAAATTTCGTCTCTATACGAAACAACGTCTCGGTACGTTCCTCTACCCACCGAATACGGAAATTTTTAGTGTTAGATGTTTGTCTTTGTTTTCTGGATGTATATCTTTTCATCTTTTGTGACTACTTACTGTTTATATCTACCTCTTTATCTGTCACAGGTACCTTACCTTCCTGATTATATCACTTTTACTTATATGATGGGTGTCGATAGATATCGAACTTACGTTAGGGACAATTCTACGGTTCCCATAAAAAAGTCTCTTGGCCTTGGTTATTAAAGTGTTAAACATACCTTTAGGTCTTTTGGAGGTTATCGGTTTCGTTAGAACTCTTCCTTCTTACCTTGACGTCCTTAGTCGGACGGCCTAAAGTCTGATATGATGTTTCATATCAGTTGCCAGTAGTTCTGTCATGTCGTGACCGTGTTTCTGTTTTTATATCTAGATACCTTGTTTTATCTTTCGGGTCTCTCTTTAGGTGTGTGGATACCTGTGGAATAGAAACTGTTTCCTCCGTTCTTCTATGTTACCTCCCTTCTGGTAGAGAAGTTGTTAACTACGACCCTTTTGAACAGTTGGTGAGTATTTTCTTACTTTGATCTTGTGAAAGGGTGTGGTACGTGTTTTTTATTTGAGTTTTACCTAGCTTCGAGATATGCATTCTGGTGTTTAATATTGTGAGGATATACTTTTGTATCCGTTTTGTAAGAGACTACAGTTAGTGTCATCCTAGGAAATACTGGGTGGAGGGTCTTATTACCCTTATTTCCTTTTGATTTTTTTTCCCCCCCACCCCTAGATCAATTATAATTATCGAAAACCTGTTGTTTCCTTTGATATTCGTTTCACTTTTCTGTCGTAAGTCCTATCCTCTTTTTATTATCGTTTACTTCGTTGACTGTTTCTTAATCAGAGTTCTTATATGTTTGTTGTAGACGTCAATTTTCATCCGATGGGTTCGTTTTTTAGTCGGTTTATTGATTTGTCTACAAAGAGGTTTTTCTGTATGGCTACCGATTGTTTGTGAACTTTTCCACTAGTTATATAGAGTAATAGTCTCTTTACGTTTAGTTTTGGTGTTACTCCATGGTAGATAAATAACAGTGTTTGTAGATAAATAAAACATAATGGTTTGTAGATAAATAACGATGTTACTTCATGGTAGACAAATAACAGATGTTTGTTATTTACGACCTCTTCCACACCTCTTTTTCCTTGGGAGAGTCACACTTAAGTTTGATCATGTCGGTGATACTCCTTGACAACCCTCGGTCGTGTCCTCTAGGGGGGGTGGGGGGCGGTACTGTAGTACACCTCTGTGGACTGTCTCGTTCCGCTCAATCCAGAGTTCCCCAGGAGAAGGACTCGTAGATGGGACTTTGTTTTAGACAGACAAATGACAGACGATATGATATGAGAAGACTGTAATGTCCCCTGATAGGGACTGGTGGAAAGAGACCTTTTTCAATTGAATCTCGAAGTTGACCAGAGGACGTATACTTTCCTCACAGAGTCGAGTTTAGGGAGACTGTCGAGAGATTTAACGTACTGTCAATCTCTGAAAATGTTGAACACTATCAAACGTCGGGGGGTTGACACTCTCCGTTCTTCGAATTGTGTAGAATTTCTATATCTCGGAAAAGATTTCTCGATTTTTAATATAACTACTACCCAAAGTGACAACTCAGTTACTAACGAAGGTCCGGAGGTATAAGAAATAGAAAATCGATGGACCTCCTATAATTAGTTACATTAACCCTATATTTTTTCCCTTATATCATCAAAACTACAATCGTTGTGATCTGAAAACTCAATCACTTGAAAGAGAAATAATATTTAGTGACATGAGGAGAAAGGAACAATATTTAACAACACAGGAACGATACATTCTTACATTGGAATTAATCACGAAAGACTCTCACCGTCGTCTGAAACCCTTCTTGTTGGGAAAATTCCGTTTATTCAAAAGACCAACTGCCTGGGAATAGTCTTTTCCCGGTATTTTACGATTTCCGGAGGACCGGTCTTCTACTACAGTTCGTTGATTCTGAACACATATGTCTATCCATGTGTCTCTCTTTCAGACCAGAGTTATTCTCGGTCCCGACGACTCCGACGTATTGAAACATAATAGATAACTAGAGATACATGTTGGTTTTCATATTTTTCAAAAGATCTGTTATTTCCTACCAGGTCAAGGACCTTTCTGACCAAGGGGGTACAGAAGAAAAGAAAGAATGAGATAAAAGACCTACTAAGGGTAGACCCCGTATCTCCGATCGGCACAGATGTTTAAACGGGCCTTCTTCCGTCCCGTGGGAGACGATAAGTTCACCCACGGACACCGGGATGCCAAGTTCAAGGAACAGAGCCCAGAAATAATCGAAATATACATTTGGTTCCTTATGTCGGAGAAAAGGAGGAGATTTAAAGGGTGTTGTTATAAGAAAGGATTAGAGAAATATAAAGATTAATTTATCAGGAAAGGGTCTGAGACTGAGGCAGGGGTGAAGCTTAAGTGACCTAGGTGACCCCGACCTGGGACCGTTCCGTGTTGTATTTCTAAGGAATTTTTAGACCTTTATCTTGATGGTATGCTAGGTCGTTACGGAGACGACCCGTATGTGTGGCTCCTTTGGTCTTAATGTTCTGTACACAAGGGGTCACAAGTAGTGTCGTGACAAATGTTATCTATCCTGTACCTCCGTTGGATCTATCGGTAGCCGACCACTCACCTGTACTTTCAACACCATGTATATCTGTCACCTTATAATGAGTGGATAATTTTTCTTACGTAAACTTATTCAAGATTACTCCTCCTACTTTGACCTCGAATAATACGACTCGTTTCATCCACTCTTCCTTTTTAATCGCGTATATATACCTTAAATCTTTCTATTATTGTTACCGGGATATACACTCTGTCGTTTTCTCTTTGTCTACATTGTTTGTCAGAAACCCACCCTGAGACACCCTCTTCCGTTCCCACTTTACGAAATTCTCTTATCGTAACTTTCTACATATAATAACATATACTTTATCTAACGGTCAGGTCCGAGGTACGTACTCTGTGCCACGAGTCCCGACCACGTACCCCTACTGGGACTCCCTACTTTACCCCTCCCTCCACCCTCCTTCTCAGTCCTACCCCTTGTGTACATGTGGGTACCGACTAAGTACACTCGGATACCGTTTTTGGTGGTGTTATTACATTTCATTAATTGGAGGTTTATTTAATTTTTAAAAATTCTTCATTTTTTATCTTTCTAATCTTTTATAAAATTGTCTCACTATTATTTGTATGTCTGGCAGTCTTAAGCACTCTACGTACAGATATTCACGAATATTATGACAGTACATTCTTAACTTAGCGGTCAGGTACAGACTGCATCCCACGTCGTACGAACCCCGACCACGTACCCCTACTGGGTCTCTCTACAACACCCCTCCCTCCACCCTCCCCCCAAGTACAAACCCTTGCGTACATTCTTAATTTCTAAAATTTTAATTTTTTTTTTTTTTCTTACATTCGGTTTCGGTTACCACACCCCCCCCCCACCCCATCCCACCCTTAGTGTTTGAGGGGTTTCGAAAATCGTTTCGGTATATATCCTTTAACTCCCTCCCCAACACTAATCGACAACGTGTGAGTAACGACAGTCTATAACAAAAGACCTCCATTCCACCACCAGTCGGTTGACACAAGGACATTAGGAGACCTCCTCCTTTACCGTTGGGTCATGTCATAATAATGGACCTCTTAGGGACCTTCGGACCACCCGACGGTAGATACCCCAACGTGTCTCAGCCTGTGCTGACTGTACTGAATCGTCATCGTCGTTAGGAGTTTGCTTTGTTTTTAATAAGGGATAAGGGACTTTCCTCTAAGGGTTCTAACTGACAGTGGGAGGTTCCAGGACCAACACTCCTCCCTCAGAGACACATCGGACCAATAGGACAGACCCTCGTAAGTAGAGAGTGGGTCCGAACAATGAAGGTCTTCACGGGTCAGGGTCGACCTTCTCCGTCAAGAGTCAAAAGACACGGGAAGAGAATTGTCCAGGGGGTATGGGACGGGTCGGTGGAAGTTACTCCCTCGGTCCATGGGTCGTACTTCGACCGAGAGTCGGAGGATCAGATGGATTTACCCCTCGACCCAGGACATGTGACACTGGGTACCTCTAACGGTGTTGACAAACCTGTACCTCCACCCCTACCCTGTGTAACCGGTAACGAAACTTTGGACCCGGACCAGTCACTCACCGAAGTCGTTCCCTAGGTCCTGAGACATTCTGTGTTAGACAGGGGTTCCAACGGGTTCGAGGTGTCAAATAATGGGTCGGGTTCCGGGTTCCCGGATCTCCCGAGACGTCCTTCAGACATTATATAGAAAGGTATGTAAGACGACTCTCCGAAAGACAATCACCACAACCCAAAAGATTGAAGGGATTATCAGAACCCGACTCCGGACGTCGAGGTAAAAAGTAGGACGGAGATAATTTTTATGGAAGGAATCACTCGCATAACTTGGGCACTCAGTTTCAACCATTGAACCCGGTAGTACCCGGTAAAGGTGATCGTACTACTGGTTTAAGATGAACACAGACATTGTATCCCTAAAGTTGAATTGTTACAGTACACTACATTTTTGAAAGTAGAAGGAGATTGACTTCATAAATTGAATTGTATTACAG
>SJYO01034354.1:0-10000 GCA_006410555.1 Capra ibex
AGTTTTTTTGTTTCTCTTTGCAACTTTTCTAGAAAGTAAAATTGCACAGTTTTTTTGTGGGCAACAAGAAAACAGGAGTAAGTCTCAATGTCATAAATATGAAAGAAGGGAAGTGGTTTGCCCCTGACCCAGTGACGTGTTCTGAGTTAGCAAACTTCAGTGCAGCACAGCTGGGGACAAGTCTGAGGCAGAGGGAAACGATGAGGCCAATATGAACAACAGAAAGGCTGGGACAGAGCTGCTTCTTACAGAAGCTCAAAGAAGGACAAGTCCTTGATCTGTTGACTGCCGTCAGCTTTGGAAGACCAGCCACCTAATTTTTCTTTTCTTGAATCAGCATGTGGTCAGTATAAGGGGAGGAGGAAGAAGTCACACTCACCAGCTCACCAGAGACAGGCAATCAGAGCCCCAGTTGCTCGAACACTAATGCTCTCTGGCAGGGTCAACGAGACCAGCCTTGCTGATCATCTGAGTAGGTGATAAATCCGCCTGGGCAAAGAGAATATGCTTTGAAATAACTAGAATGAAAGGGAATTAAATGATTCCAAAAGAGTCTGATCTTAGTCTAGCTAATAGTAACTATGACATTAAAAATAATAACTGAATTTTATTGATTACTGACCCTCATGATCTCCCTAATATTCCAGCTCTCGGTACTATCACATTGATGGGTTGGGTTTCTGTGGGTTTTTAAAGAATTTTTAAAATATTTATTTTATGTGTTTATTTGGCTGTGGCATGTCTTAGTCGATGTATGCTGGTTCTTGGATCTTGGTTGCTTCATGCAGGATCTTTACTTAAACCATGGGAAGTCCTGCTTGCCAATCAGAATCTAGTTTCCTGGCGAGAGATCCAGCTCAGGCTCCCTGCTTTGGGAGCATGGAGTCCTGGCCCCTGGACCATCAGGGAAGTCAAGGGGGAGGGTTTCAATATATGAATTTGGGGAACGCACACACATTCAGTCTGTAACACGGTAGTAGGGAGCTACCAAGGTACTGTGTTTATGGCAAGGATTCATTAGGATGTATTTCATTCTTGATATTAGTGAGGAGTAAGAACACGTTCCCTGATGCTGCCCTCACTTTTTATGGCACCTCCATCCTGAACTGATTGCTAATTAAATGTTACAGGACTATCGTGGACATGATTACCAAGGACCTGCCAGAAAAATTTCACAGACTATCAGTGTTTATCAAAAACGACAGTGACAACAACTACAAACTCCTTAGCCTTTGTGAGGGACTCACGCAATACTTCCAGCATAGTTGAAACTGAGTTAATAGTTTTGTTTCGAAGAGCCTCCTGCCAAGACTTTATTTGAATAAAATATCATCCAGTTTTCAAAACCTAACATGTCAGATTCCAAACTGCTTATCTAGACCGTGATGCCTGCGCCCGCTGCATGCACTGAGCCCTCACTTAATTTCCTAGTTCATTTCTAACACAAGATGCACCCTTGTTGTTTCATACCTCGATGTGACAAACCTCTTATTTCCATTAGTTCACATCTACCTCCAAATTCTAGATAAGCTGAGCGATTTACAACGTATCTTGATTATTTTGTATAATAAGCAAAATGAAATTATCAATTGGTAGTTATTACTGAAAGTCTAAATGTGATCGACAAAATTAATAATTCTAATAATTATAAAATAATCATATTTACTGTCCAAGATGATTCATATAGATTGTGCAATGAATCCTCACCATAAATTGGAGGTACATGATGGACAAGATCCTTATGAGTTTTGACTCCAGCAGGGGATTGGGTTAGAAACATTTCAGTGAATCCTTTGTAGAAAACACCAAGCTGATGGCTCTTGTGACTGTAAGTAAAAAAAATACTTAATGCTTTTGAGAGGGTAACAGGCAGGAAGGCCAGGGGTCTCCAAACAGAGGAAACAGGCTCCAAGTGTCAGACATTTTTTCTCTCTCTCTTAAGCGGCAGGAGGAAACAAACTAGTGTTATATTTGTTCCCCTTCTCTATACAAATTTAAATAGAGGTTTCTCTTAAAATTCTGTGTTGCCATAATGACACCTGGTTCCACCTGAACTTAACTTTTCCCAAACCTTGAGCTAACCAATGCATTTTTCTTATGGAAATGTTTGTCTTAAGCTGTTAATATACTGTGTATTTGCCCTAGACTCTGTGTTCAAGTCAGTTCCACCTAAAGGCTCAGAACCGACTTGACAAACCAGTCTGTTATATATTGTTCTCCTAATCTGTGTTAATGAAACTGTATATTTGTTTGGAAATCTGCCTTTCTTCAAGATTCATGTCAATTATTTTATGGCCGGGGATGACTCACCTGGTGCCAATGTTATCTCAGTGCATGTTGCGGGTGAGGGGCCTGGTGCCCTTCTCTGAGTTTTGAGACATTTCCTTTCTCTAATTAGCAGAATACTTTGGAGAAGGAAATGGCAACCCACTCCTGTGTTTTTGCCTAGAGAATCCCAGGGATGGGGGAGCCTGGTGGGCTGCCGTCTGTGGGGTCACACGGAGTCGGACATGACTGAAGCGACTTAGCAGCAGCATCAGCAGCAGCAGTAGCTATGTGACATCTGGCTAAAGACTAGCACAGGGCACTCTTACTGCCCCCTTCTGATGTCTATGTCAGAAGCTTTCTCTATCTCTTTTATACTTTATAAAACTTTATTACACAAAAGTTCTGAGCCATCCAGCCTCGTTACTGGCCCTGGATTGAATTCTTTTCCAGAGGCCAAGAATCCTGGTGTCTTTCGTGGTTCAGCAGCAAACTTTTGCTTCCAAATTATATGAATTTGGGAAATGACAAAAAGAATAGAAGATGACCTAAGCTAACGGGTGAAATGTGAGGGATGGAGCAGAGCATCCCCATTGCCATCAGCAGGGAGACCAGGAGTCCAGAAATTCAGCACTTCACCTGGGCCTCTGTGAGATGGTTCAGGTCCTGCACTTAACTCTGGAGCCCTCCAAACTCCTTTTGCTGCGCCCCAGCGGCCGGGAGGGGGCGCCCGATCTCTCAGTAACTGACAGACCCGCACCGCCCACCCAGCGGGACCCGCCTGCAGGGCTGCCCCTGGGGCATCAGATCCACGGGGAGAACTCGCGGCTGGCCGTGGGCAGGAGCCGCGACCGGAGCGAGGCGCCGCCGGGGCCCAGGGAGAGCTTGGGGCCGCGGGAACAGAGAGGAAACTTCCTTTTCGGGCCCCACTGCCCAGGCGAGCTTTGCGCCGCGTCGCTCAGAGCCTTTGATTTCTGCACCTCCAAAGTCTAGATAAGCTACCATTGCGTCCATCCTCCCCTTCCTGGGAGAAGATTTTAGCCAGAGCGGTTCACACCGGTGCCCTTGAATGCCGCGATTGACGGCTGGAAATCACAGCATGCTGTGGTATGTTTTCAGATTCAGGGTTGTTTTGGAGTGAGTGGAAGTCGTTCAGTCGTGTCTGACTCTTTGCGACCCCTTGGACTACACAGTCCATGGAATTCTCCAGGCCAGAGTACTGAAGTGGGTAGCCTTTCCCTTCTCCAGGAGATCTTCCCAACTCAGGGATTGAACCAGGGTCTCCCTCATTGCGGGCAGATCTTGACCAGCTGAGCCACAAGGAAAGCCCTTTGTTTATGGGGCAAAGGAGTAATTCAGGGAAAGGGGAAAGGTATCTACAATCTGGATGGGAATCTACTAGATATTGGGACCCTCCGGTGGGAAGACTTGGGGACAAAACAGACTTCAAAAGAAGCTCCTAGGTAAAGGGAAAATTATTTCCTTTAACATTAATAGAAATGGTTAATTTCTCCTGTCATGTTCATTGGTTGGAAAATGTTTTAAAATGTATAAGTCTTCAACTCACATCAAATTCAAATATTTTCCTTGTGCCACACCTTTCCTTGTGTACTTTAAGTTCCTGGCTTTAATGGAAGCAAAATCATCAATAATGTTTTCAATATTAGTTCTTTGTATATCTCTTCATCTGAGCGAAAGCCATATTTGACAGACTTATGACCCAGTAACTACTTTGAATAACTCATCTCAATTTACAAATTCCTTTTTTCCTCTCATTTCTTTTAACCAAAGTTCATCTATTAAGCATTTTTTTTTAGTCAGTTTTTCATTGGAGAGTTTCATGAACTTTTTCAAAATGTCTTCTCATATGGATAAGTTGTTTAAAAAATTGCAATTAAAATGATTTTGATTTCAGCATAATGTGTGCTCAGTAGCCACCAACTGTGAAATAGGCAGTTGGGTATATAATTCCAGCATGCGTCCTTGGAAGACATCATCATCAAGATAGATTTTTAAAGGCCTGAAAACTAGAGCAGGTCATGACCTAGTTCATCAGTTTGAACAGAAGACAGTTCTGGGCTTTGAACACAGGAAAACCTCAAACTTCTTGGTCACCAACGAAATTCAGACTGGATACCAGCCAGATGGCAGGAGTGCAGTGTGAGTGTGCAGCCTGGGATCTGGTTGAGGACCTTGCAATCTGTGTGTCTTCTAGCTGGAGATCACGGAGTTTGAACAAAAATGATAAACTTTACGTGAGTAAAGTGACGGTGCAAGAGCACTGGGTGATTCTGTAAGGATCAGAAATTCACAGAGGAAGCCTGCACTTCCAGTGGATATGATGGGGAAAGGCTGTCATCTGTTCTAGTGCAGCGGTCTTAAAACTAATGTCTCAGCTCCACAGCTCTTCTCCTCAACGCTACTCTGTGATGCTGGGGCTCTAGTTCCTTCCAGGACATTTCTCCTTTGGCTGCAGATTGTTTTTCTTTCCCATGCCAGTTCCAAGGGTGGCCTAGAAGGCTGGAAGGAATTTTCTGTTTTCCTGGAGTATGACTGGTAACAACTGCCATCAATTAGGAAAAGGAAAACTAATGGTTGCTGCTAGATGCTATGTGTCACCAGTCAGATGGGCAAAAACTAAAAAAGATGATAAGACCCTGTTTTGGTCAATGATGAGAACATATAAGAGCTTCTATGGTCTTGAATATGAATTAATGTAGCCATTGTTATCATGGACAGTTGGCAGTATGCATGTGTAAGGTTTATATATTTTGACAAATAAAATTGACTTCATGGCCCCTTATTCAGAGAAAGACTCTCGCTTCTGTTATAGGACACCTGCATACACTTGTAGCAGTCTCTCCTCTAAAGGCACTGATTTCTGAGAAGGACCGACTCTAGGAGGTGACCCTGCCAGCACTTAGGGACTGAAGTCTTTATGGAAAACAACGAGGATCAAACCCAGGCCAGCCCAGGGCTGGAGAGCAGAAGCTCACACTGCATGGCCCTTGCTGTTTTCTTCCTGCCTCTGCCTTGCTGCTGAAAGACGGAAACCCAACAGAGGGTTGAGAAGGTGATTTTAGAAATGTCTTCAAGAAGTAGTAGAGTAGTACTCACACTAAAGAACAGGAAACATTATTAATGAGTAATGTGTGTGATTTTCTGCATTCATATGAATGCAGAAATCTCTATGATTTCCCTATTATTTATTTTCATGATAGATCAAAGCATTTTCTACTAATCCTTCTTTCTCAAAGAATTTCTGTGACTTCTTAAGAATACTTCTAGAAATCTGAAAAACAGAAATTGGAATTGTCTTCAGCATTGAGCACAGGAGAGTTCACACACTGAATATACTGTGAAACTAGCCCCCAAGTTAAATATTTTTACCAAAGACCTAGCATCTTTCCAGTGTTGCCTTTCAGTCACTGCCTCAGGCCAGCTGTCCTGTCTGCTCCCTGTGGGCAGCTACTCTGGAACTCACTGTCCTGATTATTTGCACCAAGCACACTTTTGTGCTCCTTGTAATATGGACTTATTGATCCAAACAGTAGTCCTATGAAAAACTACTGTTATTTTCCCATATTTGAGAAGAAGATCAAGACAGAATGCGTGCCTGCATGCATGCTAAGTTGGTTCAGACAGGTCCAGCTCCTGTGACCCATGGACTGTGGCCCACCAGGCTCCTCTGTCCATGGGATTTTCAAGAAAGAATACTGGAGGGGGTTGCCATATCCGTCTCCTTAGTGTTTGTGATATTTTGCAGGGTCACACTGCTGTTAAATAGCAGAACTGCATTCAAAGGTTTTGAAAGTTCTAGAACTCTCCTTTCAGTTGTGCTCTCTTCCAGTGATTTCCACTCAGAGAAACTTTGAAGCCAGAAACCATCACAGAACAGAGCTCCTGTGTTGGAGGCAGTGAAGATACAGTGTAAGGGAGTGGATTGTTAAGTAAAGCATGACTGAGGAGAAGGCGGGAAGAAGAGTAACAGGAGTCAGGCTCAGCCACTCAGCACCACATGTTCGCAGCTCCCTGGAGGACGGGAGTCCTCCCCCCACATACTGACACCAACCATTCTCTGGTGATTGGGTATAAACTAGTTATACTTGTGGCTTCAGGACTACTCATCTACCACCGTTTCAGAGACTCCTTTCTACCTGTTTCTTTTGGGTGGAGGGGGCTGCACTGCACAGCTTGCAGGATCTTAGTTCCCTGACCAGGTATCCATGGCACCTGAGCGTCTCACACTGGAAGCATGGAGTCCATTCCACTGGACTGCCAGGGATCCAGAAATTCTACCTTTTGACAATCATTTCCTGAAAAGTGATACAACTATTCTGTAGTATAAATGGACAAATGCTATTCCACTATAGATTTATGTAGACCAAATAAGTATTTAGTTCTTCATAATGAAAAAAGTAATTACTTTCATACGAAATTAATAAATAAAACAAATTAGAAGATTAAGGAAATGAACATATTTTCTAAATTTTATTACAATGCAGACAAACATTTTTACATGAAAATATAAATATGATGAGATAAAAGAAAAAAAATGCATGAATAAATATAAATAACATCAGGGCAGTCGTCCCTTATGGACTGAGCCCCGTGCAGTTGAATACTTTTTATATATACTTGCTTTTTGCTACTGAGAAATTACTATTGATTGAATTCAGGAAACATTGTGGTTAAAGCAGAAATCAGAGTCTTCTGAAATGACCTCAGGGGAGTGTACAAGGGTGATGTGGCGTCTTAGTCAGTGATAGTCATGTCAAGGTGAGCTCGGGTCTCCATCCATCATTCTTAACCTTTCTTGCAAGCTGACTGATGAAGACAAGGATCTCCTGATTTCCATTCTGACAATTTCCCAGGCGCAGTCGCTGTATCCCTTCTCTTGCAGGTAGACACGGATGCCCTGGAAGTACCTCTTCACGGCCACAGTGGGGCCCGTCCCTCCCAGGGCAGAGTCTTTCTCTCCAGTCACCTGCACCAGACAGGAGTCCAGGTGGTCCAGCTGCTGATGGAGTCCAGTGCGGAGCTTCTCCAGGAGGGTGGTGTCCCAGGCAGCAGAGGCGCGCTCTGTGTGGAAGAGGTTGAAGCTCTGCTGGAGCATCTCGTGGAGCACAGAGATGGCCTGGGCCTCCTGGAGCTGGCCGCCCTCCACCATCTCCTGGGGGAAAGCGAAGTCTTTTCTGTCCTGCAGACAGAAGCGAGGGGAGAGTTTCCCCATTTGGCCCAGGAACCTGAGGTTCTTCCTGCCAACCAGCACGTGGTTCTTAGACAGGTCACAGCCCAGGGATCCTCCTGGGCCGTAGCTGACCAGCACCAGGGCCATGAGTAGAGAGAGCACCAAGGCCATGGGGAAGATGTGGCTGCTTCCGGACTGACTGAGGCAGTGTCTGGTGAAACCTTGAGTTAGGTTCTCTGATGCCATGCTTTCTAAGGAAGGTCGTTAAATAGGGAACATGGTAGTTTTCATTTTCTCATTGTTTTAATACACTTTCACTTCCTTTTTTGATTTTCACTTATGTATTCACAATATGGCCAAAGAAAATGTCATCAATATAAAGTATTAATTTTACCTATTTCCCAATGACTTCAAATGTACCCATCCGATTGGATATGTGTCAATTAAATGAGAACGTTTTTATTACTCAACACTTTTACTTAAACTGTTCAACACTTTTCTGCTCAGAGTTTCAGAGCTGGAGGAAGGACATTCAGTGATGGTGTCTCTCACTGGAAGCTTATGTCACAGAATCTAGTGAGTTTCAGTCATTCATTCAGGCAGTTGATTCCACTGGGCGTCTCTGTTCCTCTGTCTCTTTCTTCCTCTGAGAACGAAGGACGGTGAGAACCAGGCTACTCGTTCTGGGAGAAATAGCCTTCTTTCCTTTTCTTGAGTATAATTTTTCACTTAGTTTCTACATTCTTTTAGTGACTTGTTGGCCAGGCTTTGTCTTGCTGCTCCTGCTCTAGTTCTAATTCAAGTTGAGGTTAGAAAGATAAAGCGAAGTGAAGAAAGGCAGAGGGGCTGAGCTCTATCATATTTAAGACATGATTTTTGTTGTTGTTTTTTCCCTTTGCCACTTTCCTAGAAAGTAAAGTTACACAGTTGTTTTGTGGGCAGAAAGAAAACTAATCTAAGTCTGAATGTCTGAATATGAACAAAGGGAAGTGGTTTTCCCTGACACAGTGATATCTTCTGAGTTAGCAAACTTCAGTGCAGCACAGCTGGGGATGAGGCTGTGGCAGAGGGCAAGCATGAGGCCAGTATGAACAACAGAAAGGCTGGGCCGTGGCTGCTGCTGACAGAAGCTCAACGAAGGTTAAGTCCTGGGTCAAGCAACTGTCCTTATTTTCTAGATCAGCTACCTCATTTTTCTTTCAATTAATGCACGTAGGATTCGTTTCAGGAGAGAAGGAAGAAGTCAAGCCCATCACCTATCAAGAGAGGGACAACTAGAATGCCAATTGCTGGAATACTAACCCTCTCTGGCAGTGTCTTGGAGACCAGCCTTGCTGAGCATCTTTCTAGGTTATAAGTCCACTCAGGCAAGGAGAAGATGCTTTGAAAAAAACTAGAATGAAATAGAATTAAATGATTGCAAAACATCCTGAACTTAATCTGGATAATAGTAATTATGATATTAAAAATTATAGCTGAATTTTATTGCCTGCTACTAATGGACTAGTCACTTTTTAAATTCTTTAGAATTTTAACTGAATCCTCTCATTAGCTCTTAGGGTCACACTTATACTCCTGGAGAAAAATATAAATCTAGACAAATGAACTATTCCAATCATAGCAAAGATTCAAGAGCAAACCTTGGGGGCTTTGATTTGTCTGAAAGATCCAATTAAAAAAAAAGGAGGGGTGCAAATGAACACGACATTAAGGAAACAATGAAATAAATGATAGGAGGAGAATGAGTTGCCGAAGACCCCTTAATCCATTTCAAATACCAAAGGGTCATGATCTATTGTTTTGCAGGCCACAGTGTGTGGTCTGAAGTCCGCAAAATTAAGATCTAATCATAAATGGACAACATCACTATTAAGTAGTTGGAAGGGAGTAGATTGTTCTGCCAGCTAAAAGAGAAGCAGGAGTTTGCTCATTGTCTAGTGGTTAGGATCCAGCACTTTCACTGCTGTGACCTGATTTCAGTCCCTGGTTGGGGAAGTCTGATCACACAAGCCTCGCTGAAGTCTAAGCTTTTATGAGTGGTTTCTTCAATGAAATATAGTAAAATAATTTTATTGACCCTATGAGAGGTAAGCCCTACTTTCTATGTATTTAAACCTTTTGACCTTTTTTGTGAGCTTGCTGCTGCTGCTGTTGCTGCTGCTAAGTCGCTTCAGTCGTGTCCAACTCTATGCGACCCCATAGAGGGCAACTCACCAGGCTCACCCGTCTCTGGGATTCTCCAGGCAAGAACACTGGAGTGGGTTGCCATTTCTTTCTCCAATGCGAACAAACATAAAGCAGGTAACAGTCTCTCGCCACATGAATTCTGATGTTTCTCCTTCAGGATGACAGCATCAGGTTCTGCAGAATGAAGTCTCTACCCACTGCAGTCCCTGACCTCCAACACGCCCTGATAGGAGTTCTGGGTTGAGATCAGGAATGAGGCACTCTGTGCTCTGGGAAAACTGACACAAGAGGCCTTCTGATAGTTAGATAATTTCCAGAGAAAATTGATGAACCCAATTTTACAACTTCTCATGGGTA